>JAKCPI010002375.1:0-16537 GCA_023213315.1 Euborellia annulipes | reverse complement strand
CCTTCGTTGTCTAGCCAATTGTATATTTTTTTAATATTTTTTTTAATTTTGTCCTTTCGGCACCAGAGGGCATTTATTCATATTATTATTTTTAATATACCTATGGCTACTGGAGAATAATATTATTTCGTTTTTTATAAATCTCTACAGTACAGGGGCGTATATAGAAATTTTTTTCAATTAAATAAAATAAATTCTTTGCCTGAGATTTGAGAGATTTAATTATTAATATAATTCATAAGTAGAGTTAGAACCCAATTCTTTCTATTGGGAAAATTCTGGATTTTCAAAAAATTTTTGTGCTGATTTAGGGGCTTGAAGATTTTTCTCGACTCTCTTATAACAGGGGTGGCTAAGCTCCTTGATAGTCCGAGCCATTTTTCAAAATTTGAAATTTTTCGCGAGCCGCAATTAAATTCGTATTTAAAAAGTATGCAAAAAATGTACTAAAAAAATTTTTTAATCGAAATTTTCACCGGCTTGCGGGAAAATTTTACCTTTTTTAGCAAAACTAAATTTTTTCCGCCTCTTTTTTTGGAAAAAACGAGATTTTTTTTTCACGATGCGGAAAATTAACATTTATCGAGAGCCACAAATAATCATCCAAAGAGCCGCATGGGGCTCTGCGGGCCGCAGTTTGGCCACCCCTGCTCTATAAGGTTCTCGCACAAGGGTGCAAAAGTTTATTTCAAAATTTCATTGAGAAGTTAACAAATAAAGCGTGACAGACGGATTATAAGTAGACCTCTAGATTTTTTTGTTGTTGAAAAGTAATGAATAGTTAACAGTGAATATAGAATTAGACTCATGTCACATTAAGCCATATTAGATGACATTCTAAATAGATCTTGATTGTTCATACATTTGCAAATTGGTGTGTAATTTATTTAGTGGTGTCCCTATTGAAAGATGAGCTGACTTTTACTTGGTTCTATCTCTCTTCTTCTCTTTTCCCTAAGGCAAGCAACCAGTCGTGGACTTGGCGAATATTTTACTTTTTTAATTCCTCTCAAATGACAAGTTTATTCCGAAGTAGACCTAACTAGTAGAAACTTTTGGATAAAAGTAGACGACGGCAGTAAGAAAAAAAAAGAAATAAGAACCACGGCTTTGAATTCCAACAATTTTAAATTAAATTCAAATTATCTAAACTTTGGTTTGAAGAATATTTTGCAAATTTTTAGTGGAATACATTCGGTGAGATTTTATAAAAACGTAGGAGTTCCTTACACTCCATGAAAAGTTTTTAATAGGAATAATTAAATATTATAAAGTGAAAGATCGTGAATAATAGAAGTACTTGGGCAACAAATTCTAACTTCTTCAGATTTCACTAACTACAAAAATTCTTCTAATAGCCGGTTTCTATAATATATTTAGGGTTACCACATAGTAAGGGTTACCATAATTTATTGAGGCCAGATCCGGACAGATGTCTTCCGAAGAGTTTGGGGGTATGGAAAAATTTTTGAAAATTAGGCAAGGAGATCTGCGTTTTTATCTATCCTAAGACGTGAAAAATATTATGAAACTTAGCTTGATTTATAAACTTTTTAAATTAAATGGTGTGACTGGTCGCATCAGATTTTTTTGTGTCGAGATATATTTAGTTTCCGCCGATTTATTGAAATTCAAGATGTAAAATTTATAAACATGGGAAAATATTTCTATTTCCCATCCGTAGCAACCATTTCTCCTATATTTTTTCCTATGAAGTACAAGAGTAAAGTATGCTTCAAACAATTTTGAGAGTAAAATGAGAATTTACATTTGAAAGAGCTTCTAAAACTACTATTACTATGACTTAAATTATAAGAGCGAAATTCCCCAATTTAGCCACGTTTTCGTTTCATACTATTAAAATCCGGACATTTCTCAGATCCTGACGCCAAACATGACACCTGTTCCAAATCCGGACTGTCAGGACGAAATCCGGATGTATGGTAACCCTAGATATAGTTAACAAACTTTATCTCGGATAAGCTAGTTGACTATAACTGAAGAAATTAGTCCTAAGACCACCAAGACTAAGAATGAAATAGAATTAATAAAACAAAATCTGATACACTTTTTTTCATCGTAAAACGAATTTTACTTTACTAACACACACAACAAATAGACGCTTTAAATATAAATGATTTATAAAAAGCGAGGTGAGTTTGGGACCTGGATTTTTTTATTGAAAAATTGGCTCCCAGGGGTGTAATCATAACATCCATCACGTCTGAAACCTATACGCTTTTGTTTATATATGTGAATTAAAAAAACAACTTATTTTAGGGTATGGAAAATAAAAGCATTTAGTTTCTATTTTCTGATTTTCCTTTATGTCTTTTTTCAGGTAATCAACTACTTTATCAAATATAGCAGATTATTATTATTATTATTTATTTTTTTTTTTTTAAATTTGAAATTCCTATCGGGATCCCCGTTTATTTACCCGAGGTGCTTTCGTGTACGAAGACACACACCTCAAACCCAACCGGCCTCTGGCCGTAGCCATCTACCGGCACCCCGTGAAGTTACATCATTTTCTATCTCTAACTCCTCCTCCTGCTTTCGTCTCTAGCTAGTGAACTAATCCTTATCTCTGGTTCCAACCGGCTCCTTTTATCCAACCTCTTCTATGCTATGGAGGATGTCCTAGTTTGAGGAGGGACTCCCTCAGCACCGGCGTGTAGCCTACTCCTTTCGAAGAATGCATCAAAAATCAAAAAATATAGAAGTATGGAAGCAAAGGCAGCCAAGAAAGAAAATTCTCTGAAAGCTTTACCTATCAGCTGAATCAGCAGCATTCAGAGAATTTTCTTTATTGGCTGCCTCTGCTTCTATACTTCCTACACTGCCACAACTTTCATGTCGAAAAATTAAAAAAATTTATAAACTTTTGAAAATAGTTGTCTGTTTTCTATCTAACGCTGACGTAGCTACTAAATTCAAGACTTTTCTCAGTCTCTTATTAATAAATAAATATTTTTATTTTATTTTTCGTTGGATTTATTTATTTTTGAGTGTCCGTGTGAAAGTGGATGGGGGAGGGGAGATAGAGTTAATCTCGCCAGTGAATCCTCTTATACATCAGTTATCTGGAAGAATGGTAATCCGCACGTAACTCGCGTATCGATTGAAAAGGGCGGGTAGAAGCGACACCTGGGAGCGCCTCGGCTTGGACGTGCCGCAGGACTCCCCAAGGGGATTCCCCGGTCTACACCATCCCTATTCTAAACCATCCCCATCCGGCTACACGAGTCGTTTCCCTGATTTAGCATCGGACGGCGACATTCTCAGCACTAGCCTAGGTTAGACATGTGTGCCAATTCTCTACTAACTCGTTGTCGTCGTCCAAGAAGAGAGACCAAAAAAAAAAGCTTAAGAATACATCGAAAACGTCCTTTTCAAATATAGTCCTAATAAAAATAAAAACAAACAAGCCAATTCTAAAAGCCATTTTTTATATCAAATTTTACTACCACTCAATAAAAGGAAAGTGATCATCGCTGAATTGATATTGATGGGAACAATTTCGGGTGTTTTTTTTTTTTTTTTCATAATGGGTATTGTTTCGACCAAAATCGATTAGAATTGTGTTTATAAAAACTTTTTTAAGTTAATGGTTTCTAGTTATTTAAAAAAAAAAAGCTATTTTTAGGATAGTCGCAGAGTAGAGACAAGAGGGTGATAATCACCCCGAACCAGTGGCATATTCAGGGAAGCCCCACTCCCCAAAGCAAAAACAAAAATATTACTTTTTTTTTTTTGAGAGAGAAGTCATTATCAAGTATTATTTTAATTGGAATTTTGCCTAAATGAAAAAAGTTTTACTACTTAGAATGTTTGAAGAGAGGAGGGGAGGGGGAGTGTTACTCAGAATTGTGGGCGCCTCCGCCCCCTCCCAACCCAAAATCCTGGCTACGCTACTTAAAGGAAAATCAAATTAATAAGCCTACGTTTATATATTCAGGTACCAAGTAGGTCTACTAATGGAAGTTTGGAGAGAGAATCCATCCCCTCCAATATTCGCCATATTCCAATAAAGATTTTCATCTTCTTTTACAATGCAATAATTAGCCTGCATAAGAAAAAACATTTGCGCGCTGTTTTAGTTTTGGCACTTAACAAATTTTAGGAATTATTTAAAAAAAAAAAACTTTATTTATTATTATACTTTCTCTTACCTATATATATAAGTAATATATATAAAGAGAGAGAAAGTATTGAATTCATGTCAAAAATTCTATGTCGAGATTTTGATGGATCTTCACGTTTTGAGGTCCGCTGAATCCAAAAAATGGGTTTTCGCGACATGGTCTGTATGTCTGTGTGTCTGGTTTCAATTTAAAGCATGAAGGAATTGAGCTATGAGGCTGAAATTTTTTATAAAAGTTAAACACCCCCTGGGAGCATGAAAATAAGCTTTTGGTCAAAATTGGCCAAAAAGCACTAGTACTTTACTGATGTACTTTTTCAGTTTTTTCGATTTTCTCAAAATTCGCTCAAACGATTTTGATTAAAATTCAAAAATCAATTATTTTTAAGATGCTCTATTAATTGTATATTCTCATTTTGCCCTCAAAATTGTTTGAAGCACACTTTACTCTTGTACTTCATAGGAAAGATAGAAGAAATGGTTGCCATATTAACTATAAATATTTCCCCCATGTTTATAAATATACATCTTGAATTCTAAAATACCGGCGGAACTAAATATATCTCGACACAAAAAAATCTGGTGTGGCAAGCACAGAACACAACTTTCGATTACCGATGGTAAAAAGCGAATTTAAAGAGCATCTAAAAAATAATTGTTTTATGAATTTTAATAAAAATCGTTTTGAGAAAATCGAAAAAAAAACTGAAAAACTACATCAATAAAGTACTAGTAGTACTTTTTGGCCGATTTTGATCAAATTATCAATAATATTTATGAAAAGTATTGACGAGTAATTCGAAAAAATATGAATCAATAACAGTTTTAGTCAATAATATTGATCCCGGCTATAAAGTATAGGAGTAAGCATTCAATGAATGTCAAATCAATTCTTAGTCACTTTAGTCACGGATTTATAGTAGGCCTATATAAAAGGGAGTTTTATATAGTTATTATTATATTTTAAATATAAAATTGAGTTCAATTATTTTCAAAAATGTAAAATTTTTTTTACGCATATTAATTTGTGAAGGGTCAGCTTGTTTATTACAATGGAGTTAAATGTTTATAAAATTACGGTCTTTTTATAAACCATAATAGGTTTAAACATTTGTTTTTATTGCCGATATCACCATTTCATTAACATTAATTAGTTTGAAAAAAAAATTTAATTGAATTATCGCCGTTTTACATAAAATGACAAGTTTGAAATTTAAGAGAAAGAGAGAAAAGAGATGAAAAATGAAAATAACGTTTTCTATTCATTTAATGACAAACGAATATTATCTGTTACATTTCCTTATTATTATTAAAATAAAATTATTGAAGTTTAAAGTCAAAGATAAGAAAAGTTTATTGACTGTAGAAATTAAAGCAGATTGTAAAGTGAGTAGAAAAGATAACAAGAAAAGGTGATTTGGAATAATGTTATCTTTGTGAATTAATTAAATTATGATTAAATTCAAAAGAGAGAGAGAGAGAAAGAGATTGAAAGAGAAAATATTTAAAAGAATAAAAATTTTTTATTACTCTGCAAATTTGTTTATCAAATTGTCTCTCTGATTATACAATAAACAGTTTATATGGAATGTTAAAAAAAAATTTTCCTTCTTTCTATTCCATTCTGTGAGATTTTGGATAAATAAATACGAAAAGAAATAATTTTTTACAAGTATGCAGTATGTATGAGAAGTGTAGAGGTGGTTGGGGCGGGGGGAGGGGGGGGGGATAAATAATTATAAAATGTAGAATATAAAGAAAAACTAAATATTAATTATAGAAAAATCTGGTGTGACTGGCGCACAGCACACACTTTCTCTTACCTTCGGTAATCGAAAGTTGTGTACTGTGCTTGTCACACCAGATTTTTGTGTCGACATATATTTAGTTCCCGACAGTACGGAACATTTGAATTCAGATGTAAAATTTATAAGTATGGGGAAATAATTAATAAATAAGAAATTATATATAATATTTAAGATATTATATATATCGCGTATATGAGCCGCGAAATTTATACAATTAAATATTTATTATTCATATATCCGAAAAAATAAGAGTATCGCCGCCGGGAGTCGAACCACGGATCCTCCGATTTGCACTCTGACATGTGAGTGAGTGAATGTGAGTACAAATCGGAGGATCCGTGGTTCGACTCCCGGCGGCGACACTCTTATTTTTTCGGATATATGAATAATAAATAATTAATTATGGGAAAATATTTATATTTTGTTACCATGGCAACCATTTCTCCTATCTTTCCTATGCAATATTACAAGAGTAAAGTAGTCTTCAGAAGATTTCAATGGCAAAATGAGAACATACATTTTAAAGAGCATCTAAAAAATAATTGATTTTTGATTTTTAATCAAAATCGTTGAGCGAACTTTTGAGAAAATCGAAAAAACTGGAAAAACTACATCAGTAAGGTACTAGTACTTTTTGGCCGATTTTGTTCAAAAGCTTCGTGTCACGTCCCAGGGGGGCGCCTTATTTAAATATAAAATTTCAACCTCATGGCTCTTTTCGTTCTTGAGATATTTTGTTCACAGTCACACTCAGACAGACCATGTTACGAAAACCACTTTTTTGGGTTCAGGGGACTTCAAAACGTGTATATCCATCAAAATCTCGACATCGAATTTTTGACGTGAATCCAATACTTTCTCTCTATATATATGTATATTAACATATACATATAGGCAAGAGAAAGTAATAAAAGAAAAAGAAACAAGACTATTTTTTTTTTCATGCAAAAGATTTAATTTTTTGATAAAAAAATATTAATTTATAGTCAGGTATTGTGGTTGGGATAAAATAAAAAAAATAAAAAACCTCACTATAAACTCAAATATAAACAAGGCAAAAATTAAATTTAAATATATGTTAGCCGAAGTCAGACGGAGCAACAAACTGCAAGGTAAAGAGAACAAAATTTTCTCTTATCAGGGGCGTATATAGAAATTTTTTTCGGGGGGCCCGAACTGAAAATTTTTCTGCGGAAAATTTTTTTTTTTTTTTAAACTAAATTTTTTTTCACACGAAATTTTTTGCGGAACATTTTTTTCTTTGCGGAACCAAAGTTTTCCATCCTGCGGAAAAATTTGTTGCGCTTATGTCTGTAAATTCCTATATATGTATATGTGTTTGGGAAATTTCGGGGGGCCCGGGCCCCCTCGGCCCCCCCCCCCCTTATATACGCCCCTGTCTCTTATATTTGAATTTAGGCTTAAATAACAATGTGTTCTTGAGAAAAGAGATTTGTTTGGATTTCAAATCATAAGTGAATGCATTAATATATTATCCATAGGTTTTAATATTGACAAATACCGTCGCGATAACTAAAAATTTCAAAGCAATTTCCATCATACATAATTTATTTATTCGTATATTGTACTCTTGGTAATGAAATATAAATTATGTATTATTTATTGAGTGTACAAATTAAAATTTTAGATCAAATGTAAATAAAAAAAAAGCTGCGAAACCGTTTAATAAAGAATTCGGAAAAAAATCTAACGGTTCATAATCATATAATAATATTTGCTAAGATTATATTAATTATACATTTAAGTATAATATTTATTTATTCTTTTTTCGCGTATCTACAAAATCGTTCTATTTGATTTATTAATTTAAATTAATTCGAGGAATTCTTTCAAATATATAATATTTATATGTAGATAGTGGAGGTGGGGAGGGGGGGGGGCGATTGCAAAAATAAATATGATCGGTAAAAAAAAAGTTTAGATATAACATTTATTTCCGCTATTTAATGGTGAAGAAAAAATTATTTTAAATCCTAAAATATTCTAACAATTGGTTAGATGTATTTAGAGCGTTCTTGGATCAAACTTTTAAAATTTAGGTCTTAAAAAATTCAGAGATCGCCACTAATTGTAGGTATGTATTATGTATTCAATATAATAGCACAGTAGAACCTCGCTTAACGAGCACCTCTCATAACGAGTAATTCGCATAACTAGCAAAACAAATTGTAAAAGAATGACTCGCTTAACGAACGTCGTTTCGCATAACGAGTACAAAACACGGGCTTCTTCAAAATAAAACTCTCAAATTAGTTTATAATTTTGCTTTTATATTTAAATTTTGCGCACTTTTAAATTTAGTGATTACAATTAAAAAAAAAAAAAAAATTAACTAAGTTATCAAATTTTCCATTATTGAAATTTTAGGCATCATGATGAAATAAACTCTAAACTGTAAATATTTTTACTTAATTTCACTTAAAAGAAAAACCAATTAAAAGAAAAGTTATAAATAAAAATAAATCTCAAAAGAGAGTGTCATTTTATATAAGTAGAAATAATGTTTTTGACATTAACATAAAAACAAGAGTTGATCCGAGAATAATTTAAATAGATAAAAATTGCAAAAAGAAGAAAAAGGGGTTGGGTGAATAAAGAAAAAAAGAAAAGAAAGTAAGGGGAATTTGAAGAGATTAAATCCGACAAGAAACCACCAGACTCGAGTTATAAGTTTTGTTACTGACATTCAAGAGACAAGGCAGAGGGAGGGACAAGCAAGCAAAGTAGAAACTTGGGTGGGTTTACATTTTTGAAATTCCCACCCACCCTCCTTGGGTTGATTTTATCCATCAGTGATTTTGTAACCATGACCCAATCTCAAAAGGGCCTGTTGGCGTTGGCAGTTCGATCAATAAGTCGGACAAAAGATTTTCTGCACGGCAAATATTTGAAGTTTGTTCTAGAAAAGTGGAATAAACAGAACACAGAACAGAACGACGAGATTTTAATTATTTCTTTTCTCTACCTCTCTCTTTCTCTCTTTTTTTTTTTACTGGCTTTTGTTATTTTTCATTCATTTCAAGAAAATTAGAAATAAATTATCTAGGACAATTTTGATTATAATGGTTTTTTAAAAATAACGTTTTTTTTTTCTTTGTATAAATATAATAACGATTACGGAAATAACAAGTTAACAAAAAGAAAATTAATTAATTTAAATTAAATTTCATCTATTTTTTTGTAAGAGTTCCGCGTCAAAGAAAAGAAATTTACTTTCTTAAAAGGCTCAAAAATATCTTTGTTAATAAAATCGACACAAAGGAATGAAAAGTGTTGGAATAAATATCAAAACTCAATTATTCACATACTCTAATATTAAATGAAAGCCAACTTGGATTCAAAGGGGGTGGGATCCAACTGATAACCAGAAAAAAACTTTTGCTTTCTCTTTCCTATATATACTGTATATATATATATATATATATATATATATATATATATATATATATATATAGTTAAATTTTATGGCTTTTTGAATTTCCCGCCTCTTAACTGAAATGGCAACACTGCTCCTGTCAGCAGGCAACTATCAGCTGACTCCTGTCGAAATTTGAACCAGCTGGGTCTTTTAGTTTTTGTTTGACATCCATTAATAGCAGACTACTTCGTGATTTGAGAAGACAATGCAGAACAATGCAAGGAAGCACACATGTGCAGTTTCCATGGCAAAAATCCATGAATTGGAATACGAATAGCTCCCTCATCCGCCCTATTCTCCGGATTTAGCCCCGAGTGACTATTTCTTGTTTCCAAACCTGAAAAAATGACTCGGCGAAAAGGGATTTGTCTCCAACGATGAAATCATCTCACAAACAAATAGCCTACCTATTTTGATGCCCTCGACAAATTTTTTGGAAGGGATAAAAAAATTGGAGAAACGTTCGACAAAGTGTATAGAGCTCAAAGGAGACTACGTTGAAATATGAAATAATTTTTTATCCAAAAACCTGTGTTTGACTCAAAAAGTCACGGATTGGCCTGCCCTCGTAGAAAGAAAGTATTGGATTCATGTCGAGATTTTGAAGGAAATACACGTTTTGAGGTCCCAAAGTCCAAAAAAAGTCTTTCCCGTAAAATGGTGTGTCTCTGTGTCTGTCCGTCTGTGAATAAAATATCTCAAGAACGAAAAGAGCTAAGAGGTTAAAATTTGATATTTAATTTAGGTACCTCCCTGAGATGTATCACAAAGCTTTTGAAGTTAATCGGGCAAAGAGTGCGAGTACTTTGCTGATGTACTTTTTCAGTTTTTTCAGCAATATTGTAAGTGCCCTCAGGCCGTAGTTTGCTCACCCCTGCACTAAGCCACTGAATCCTCTAGATAAAATAAAAAATTTATATTTATATTTTACCATCTTATAAAATTATTTAATCATATTTCCGCGAAAGGTTATTTTAAATTTTGTTTTCCCAAAGAGTGTGAGAGAAAAATTTTAAATTGACATATCGAATTCTTTTACGAATGCGGAAGAACTGTGTAATCTCCTCCAAATGGTATTTGGATGAATTTGCGTAAATGTGACCTAAACGAGCAACTATAAGAGGAGTATAATATTTGCAGTGTTGTATTTACCGAAAGCCTAAGCCAAGGTATGTATGTTTGTATTTGAATTGTGGATTTATTTCATAGAGAAGTCGGACTTTCAATAAATCCTTCAGGCGTTCGCTGTACCAGCAACGGAGTCACTTTATTTAACTCGATTAATTTCCTTGGCAAGATAAAACCCTATTGGCTTATTTTAAAACTAAGCCGGCTTTGCTTTAACTCGTCTTTCTCGTTTCTTTTTTCAATTAAAATAAAATAATAAATAAATAAATAAATATAATTTATTATTAAAATAATCTTTAAATTAAAAATTTTGATCCCGTATCGATTCTATCGGTTAATCGGTTTACAAAGGAGAAAGAAAGAAGAAAGTAAGTTATTAGAAAGTACAAAGTATTGCAGACATGTCAAAAATTCGGAAATTTTGATGAAAATATATGTTTTGGGACCCCCTTAGTGAATCCCGCAAACTAGTATGTTTGCGTGTGTTTAAAATCAAACATGAAAGAAATATGTTGCGAGGATGAAATTTTATATTTATGAATGATGAAGGAAGAGAGGATGTCAGCCAAAAAGGAGCCTCTATCGAATAAAAATCTCCAATCAGAAAACGTTTCGGGTTTAATTAGATAAAACCATCATCAGTTCTTTAGAGCTGAAATGAGCATAAATAATAATTGTAATACAACAACATAAAATATTTTTTAAATAATAAAAACATCAGATCTTACATTATTGGCAATCTCAAGATGCACACCATTGAGATGCAGATAGAGTTGTTATATATAAACATATACAAAATTATATAAAAAATACAAAATTTGCATATTAGTTGTATGATGCTCATTAGTCAACACGGCCAAGTCTCAAATGTATATAAAATTTAATTATCAAATACAGTTATTATATGATAAATACTGGGGAAGCAATGAACCCTCAGTACATTGACCCATAATACATCTTAATAAAAACGAAATCTCACAAAAGCGTGCATTTGACCTATTTGAAAACATATTATTTATTTGCAATTGACAATTTTATAAATTAATTCATAATATATTCTCAAATTACAAACAAAGTTATAAACAATTTTTATAATATTTACATCTGGGCGTCTACATTATTTAAGATGGACAAATATACATTACTAAGGCCAATACAATCAGTCTGATAGTTTAATGCCCTATGTCCATATCTATATCTATCTATACTATTATATAAAAGACAATCTCTGTCTGTCTGTCTGTCTGTCTGTCTGTCTGTCTGTCTGTCTGTCTGTCTGTCTGTTTGTAACGCATAGACTCCGAAACTACTGGACCGATTTTCATGGAGTTTTTTTTAATGGGTAGGGAATTTTCCGGGGGTGGTTTTAGGCTATCATTATATCGAATTAGGGGTAGGGAACCCCCCTTTTTGGGGGTTATCAATTACCCCATAGCAAAGCATTGGAAAACAGGATCTAACTCGCTTTATGAAAAATATATTTATCAAATCTTTAAAATGAAAAATAAAAACTCTTCCCCCCGTAACAATTCGACTTTTGAAAAGATTTTTCCGCTCTGCGCCCCCCCCACCCCCCTAAAATTTTATTTTTTTTATTTTTCATTCGATTTTAATAAAATTTAAAATGTTGCTTTCTTAGGGTGTAAATAATTGAAAAATGGTATTTTAGACCCCAGAAAGTTCAATCACCCCCCTGACCCCCCCTAAAATTTATTTTTTATTCGATTTTAATAAAATTTAAAATGTTGCTTTCTTAGGGTGTAAATAATTGAAAAATGGTATTTTAGACCCCAGAAAGTTCAATCACCCCCTGACCCCCCTAAAATTTATTTTTCATCAGATTTTAATAAAATTTAAAATGACGCTTTCTTAGGGTGTAAATAATTGAAAAATGGTATTTTAGACCCCAGAAAGTTCAATCACCCCCCTGATCCCCCCTAAAATTTATTTTTCATCAGATTTTAATAAAATTTAAAATGACGCTTTCTTAGGGTGTAAATAATTGAAAAATGGTATTTTAGACCCCAGAAAGTTCAATCACCCCCCTGACCCCCCCTGAAATTTATTTTTTATTCGATTTTAATAAAATTTAAAATGTTGCTTTCTTAGGGTGTAAATAATTGAAAAATGGTATTTTAGACCCCAGAAAGTTCAATCACCCCCCTGACCCCCCCTAAAATTTATTTTTCATCAGATTCTAATAAAATTTAAAATGACGCTTTCTTAGGGTGTAAATAATTGAAAAATGGTATTTTAGACCCCAGAAAGTTCAATCACCCCCCTGACCCCCCCCTAAAATTTATTTTTCATCAGATTCTAATAAAATTTAAAATGACGCTTTCTTAGGGTGTAAATAATTGAAAAATGGTATTTTAGACCCCAGAAAGTTCAATCACCCCCCTGACCCCCCCTAAAATTTATTTTTCATTCAGATTTTAATAACATTTAAAATGACGCTTTCTTAGGGTGTAAATAATTGAAAAATGGTATTTTAGACCCCAGAAAGTTCAATCACCCCCCTGACCCCCCCCTAAAATTTATTTTTCATCAGATTCTAATAAAATTTAAAATGACGCTTTCTTAGGGTGTAAATAATTGAAAAATGGTATTTTAGACCCCAGAAAGTTCAATCACCCCCCTGACCCCCCCTGAAATTTATTTTTCATCAGATTCTAATAAAATTTAAAATGACGCTTTCTTAGGGTGTAAATAATTGAAAAATGGTATTTTAGACCCCAGAAAGTTCAATCAACCCCCTGACCCCCCCTAAAATTTATTTTTTATTCGATTTTAATAAAATTTAAAATGATGCTTTCTTAGGGTGTAAATAATTGAAAAATGGTATTTTAGACCCCAGAAAGTTCAATCACCCCCTGACCCCCCCTAAAATTTATTTTTCATCCGATTCTAATAAAATTTAAAATGACGCTTTCTTAGGGTGTAAATAATTGAAAAATGGTATTTTAGACCCCAGAAAGTTCAATCACCCCCCTGACCCCCCTGAAATTTATTTTTCATCAGATTCTAATAAAATTTAAAATGACGCTTTCTTAGGGTGTAAATAATTGAAAAATGGTATTTTAGACCCCAGAAAGTTCAATCACCCCCTGACCCCCCCTAAAATTTATTTTTTATTCGATTTTAATAAAATTTAAAATGATGCTTTCTTAGGGTGTAAATAATTGAAAAATGGTATTTTAGACCCCAGAAAGTTCAATCACCCCCCTGACCCCCCTAAAATTTATTTTTCATTCGATTTTAATAAAATTTAAAATGACGCTTTCTTAGGGTGTAAATAATTGAAAAATGGTATTTTAGACCCCAGAAAGTTCAATCACCCCCCTGACCCCCCCTAAAATTTATTTTTCATTCGATTTTAATAAAATTTAAAATGACGCTTTCTTAGGGTGTAAATAATTGAAAAATGGTATTTTAGACCCCAGAAAGTTCAATCACCCCCCTGACCCCCCTAAAATTTATTTTTCATTCGATTTTAATAAAATTTAAAATGACGCTTTCTTAGGGTGTAAATAATTGAAAAATGGTATTTTAGACCCCAGAAAGTTCAATCACCCCCCTGACCCCCCCTAAAATTTATTTTTCATCCGATTTTAATAAAATTTAAAATGACGCTTTCTTAGGGTGTAAATAATTGAAAAATGGTATTTTAGACCCCAGAAAGTTCAATCACCCCCCTGACCCCCCCCCCTAAAATTTATTTTTCATTCGATTTTAATAAAATTTAAAATGACGCTTTCTTAGGGTGTAAATAATTGAAAAATGGTATTTTAGACCCCAGAAAGTTCAATCACCCCCCTGACCCCCCTAAAATTTATTTTTCATTCGATTTTAATAAAATTTAAAATGACGCTTTCTTAGGGTGTAAATAATTGAAAAATGGTATTTTAGACCCCAGAAAGTTCAATCACCCCCCTGACCCCCCTAAAATTTATTTTTCATCAGATTCTAATAAAATTTAAAATGACGCTTTCTTAGGGTGTAAATAATTGAAAAATGGTATTTTAGACCCCAGAAAGTTCAATCACCCCCCTGACCCCCCTAAAATTTATTTTTCATTCGATTTTAATAAAATTTAAAATGACGCTTTCTTAGGGTGTAAATAATTGAAAAATGGTATTTTAGACCCCAGAAAGTTCAATCACCCCCCTGACCCCCCTAAAATTTATTTTTCATTCAGATTTTAATAAAATTTAAAATGACGCTTTCTTAGGGTGTAAATAATTGAAAAATGGTATTTTAGACCCCAGAAAGTTCAATCACCCCCCTGACCCCCCCTAAAATTTATTTTTCATTCGATTTTAATAAAATTTAAAATGACGCTTTCTTAGGGTGTAAATAATTGAAAAATGGTATTTTAGACCCCAGAAAGTTCAATCACCCCCCTGACCCCCCTAAAATTTATTTTTCATTCGATTTTAATAAAATTTAAAATGACGCTTTCTTAGGGTGTAAATAATTGAAAAATGGTATTTTAGACCCCAGAAAGTTCAATCACCCCCCTGACCCCCCCCTAAAATTTATTTTTCATTCGATTTTAATAAAATTTAAAATGACGCTTTCTTAGGGTGTAAATAATTGAAAAATGGTATTTTAGACCCCAGAAAGTTCAATCACCCCCCCCTGACCCCCCTAAAATTTATTTTTTATTCGATTTTAATAAAATTTAAAATGACGCTTTCTTAGGGTGTAAATAATTGAAAAATGGTATTTTAGACCCCAGAAAGTTCAATCACCCCCCTGACCCCCCCCCCTGAAATTTATTTTTCATTCGATTTTAATAAAATTTAAAATGACGCTTTCTTAGGGTGTAAATAATTGAAAAATGGTATTTTAGACCCCAGAAAGTTCAATCACCCCCCTGACCCCCCTAAAATTTATTTTTCATTCAGATTTTAATAAAATTTAAAATGACGCTTTCTTAGGGTGTAAATAATTGAAAAATGGTATTTTAGACCCCAGAAAGTTCAATCACCCCCTGACCCCCCTAAAATTTATTTTTCATTCAGATTTTAATAAAATTTAAAATGACGCTTTCTTAGGGTGTAAATAATTGAAAAATGGTATTTTAGACCCCAGAAAGTTCAATCACCCCCCCCTGACCCCCCCAAAATTTATTTTTCATCAGATTTTAATAAAATTTAAAATGACGCTTTCTTAGGGTGTAAATAATTGAAAAATGGTATTTTAGACCCCAGAAAGTTCAATCACCCCCCTGACCCCCCTAAAATTTATTTTTCATCAGATTTTAATAAAATTTAAAATGACGCTTTCTTAGGGTGTAAATAATTGAAAAATGGTATTTTAGACCTCAGAAAGTTCAATCACCCCCCCTGACCCCCCTAAAATTTATTTTTTTCATCAGATTCTAATAAAATTTAAAATGACGCTTTCTTAGGGTAAAAATAATTGAAAAAATGGTATTTTAGACCCCAGAAAAGTTCAATCACCCCCCCTGACCCCCCTAAAATTTATTTTTCATCAGATTTTAATAAAATTTAAAATGACGCTTTCTTAGGGTGTAAATAATTGAAAAATGGTATTTTAGACCCCAGAAAGTTCAATCACCCCCTGACCCCCCTAAAATTTATTTTTCATCCGATTTTAATAAAATTTAAAATGACGCTTTCTTAGGGTGTAAATAATTGAAAAATGGTATTTTAGACCCCAGAAAGTTCAATCACCCCCCTGACCCCCCTAAAATTTATTTTTCATTCAGATTCTAATAAAATTTAAAATGACGCTTTCTTAGGGTGTAAATAATTGAAAAATGGTATTTTAGACCCCAGAAAGTTCAATCACCCCCCCTGACCCCCCTGAAATTTATTTTTCATTCGATTTTAATAAAATTTAAAATGACGCTTCCTTAGGGTGTAAATAATTGAAAAATATATTAATCAAATATTTAAAATAAAAAAAAAAAACTCTTCCTCATAATTAATTAAAATACATTTATCTGGACAACTCTTAGTCATATCCCGAGACGCCGCCCGCCAG
>JAKCPI010002373.1:0-15576 GCA_023213315.1 Euborellia annulipes | reverse complement strand
CGAATTTTGAGAAACTCGGAAAAAAACTGAAAAACTACATCAGTAAAGTACTAGTACTCTTGGGCCGATTTTGATTAAGAGCTTATTTTCACGCCCTAGGGGGTGCCTAACTTAAATATACGCATTTCAACCTCCTAGTTCAATTCCTTCATGCTTTAAATTCGAACCCAGAAACGGACAGACAGAAAGATTTCCCATCAAAAATCTCGACATCGAAATTTTGACATGAATCCAATACTTTTTCTCTCTATATATATATATGTATATTAACATACATAGAGGTAAGAGAAAGTAAAAATTTGAGAAACACTTTTCTAAATTAGCGTTACGCCACTCATTGCAGGGTGGGAGAACGATTATATCCATGGCTTAGTCCAGTGGTTCCCAACCTGGGGGCGATTTGGGTTTTCAGGGGGCGATAAATAAGCGGGGGGCGATTGGGGCGATGAGTATTCAAAGAGAGAAAAATTATTAGTTTACTAAAATTTAAAAAAATAAAAATCAAAGAGAAAAATCTCCTATTTACAGGATGGTCAGGATATAAGAGGACAAAATATTATCATAAAAATAAAATAGTCTGAAGATAATTCCAAAACTAGAATTGAAACGTCACTTTTAGCTCAAATCTTAAATTTCAATTTAAAAAATCATTTTCTTGAATTTTTTTTTCTTCAGGGGGCCCGGGCCCTTTAAGCTCAAATCAAGTTTGATCTTTTTCACGACTCAGGATAGCTAAAAACGCAGATTTCAGTGGCTAATTTTCAAAAAATTTTCCATACCCCCAGATTCCCCCGGAAATCCTCTGTCCAGATCTGGCCTCGATAAATTAAAATTTTTTAACTCTTGGTTTAGGAAATTTTGAAAAAATTTTATATAACTTTATCTAAATAAATATTGTAAGCTATATATAACTATTTCAAAAGTTGTGTCAAAAACTGTTGGCATGAAGGCCACAATAGCCTTTTACATACTAAAAAAAAACTTTAAGTTTTTTTTTTTTTTTTGGGGGGGGGGCGTATTACTAAGTAGCCCCGGAGCCTGTCAAGTCTGTCTGCGGCCCTGTATATAGGCCTACGGTAATAAAATTGTTTAAAATAATAAAACTGCTTTATTATTTACACTTTACTTCAAAATTAGGCATACAATGAAAATGTAAAGGGGGGGGGGCGATAGGTGTTAGTCAACCTCCAGAAAGGGGCGATGGGTCAAAAAAGGTTGGGAACCACTGGCTTAGTCTAACCAGCTCTCTTATCCACTGTCTGTACTCACTTTTTTTTTTAAACATTCACACTTTTTTCTCATTCACACTCACACCCCACACATTCACACTGTCTTTTCGGCAACTCAGGCCATATAAGACATTTACGATAACCGTTATTGATTTAATAAACATATATGGGGTCCAGGCATTCTTATTTAAGCCATTTGGTATCCAATTGGCTTAAATAAAATCATCGGACTGCCTGGGGTTCGAACCCGCGACGTTTGGTATACGAGGTTAGCACGCTAACCTCTACACCAAGCCCTGAGGGCTGTACTCACTTGATTCGCTTGTGTTAATATTATTGCGTTTTCTTTCGTATTATTCAATCAGCAAACATATTAGGAGGCTCGTGGCTAATCGGATAAACTGCGGATTACGAATCTAGAGTTGCTATACAACTCGGGTTCGAATCCCACTTGCCGTGAAAATTCTCAAACAGTGTCAATGTCTCCTCCATCTCTTTGTAATTATTAGTAAGTTGTTATTTGCGACCAGTTACACCGGATTTTTTATTTGTTTTAAGGTCTTTTTCGGCATCTAAGGCCATTTAAAACGCATCTCTATTTTTTCAAATGATTGGTAGCCAATTCATTTCGCAATTCGTTTAAGAAATCTTTTGAAATTTAATTTCTTTTTCCCAAGTTTTTACCATAAATATAAACAATAAATAGACACACATTACTTTGATCTTTAAATAAATAAATACATTTTTTATGCGGAAGTATTCATCTATTTAAAAACTTCTTCATCCAGGTCAAAATGATACATGTTTATAATTTTTTTTTCTCTTTTGATTCAAGTCTTCTATCATCCGTTCAGAAATTAAATGATTAAATCCAAACCTACAGTCCATAAGTCTTCATTTTCTGGACTTAAACATTTTGCCTTTTTTCGATGAAATCACATTTATAAAAGAAGTTTTTTTTTTCTCTCTTAATCCTTTTACGGATATTTCTTTGTCAAGATCTCTATCTGAGAAGGAATCGTCGGCCTTGATCTCCTCTCTCAATGCACTTAATGCACAATCATCTCTCACCGGGTACAGGTGATATTAATTGCTGACCTTCAACGCTGCAAAAATCTATAACTAATTAGATCACCAATAGTGTAGAACATGAACATAAATCAACCAGAAAAGCACGCCTTAATATCAACATCAAAAAGTTAATTATTCGTTTAATAAATTTATTAAAGTAGAAAAATTTATTTTTTATTTTTAATCGATTGAATTTAAAGCAAGTTCAATATTTGAGACGTTGATTTTGAAAGTGTGTCAATAAATAAATAAGAGTTTTGTTTTTATATTTGATTATTAGTAAGGCCTATTTTTACCAGATCTGGGGTGAGGGTAGAAAAATTTCTCGATAAGCTTCAATTGGCTTTAAAAGAAAAATAAAGAGAATTTTATATTTTTTGTAGTTTTTTTTTTTTTAATTTTTCCTCTCGGTATCTGAGGCCATTTAGTGTTATAATAATTGAAGGTATGAGAGCAAGAGTTTAATACCACACTTTGGTGAAATTGAGTTTTTTTTTACATAAACATGCACTTCTGCCCTCTATCGGTCAGTGAAGGTACTTTTAATAAAAAGTACACAGTAGTAGGCCTACTACAATATGGAAAAAGAAGGATGGACGAAAAAAATGATTTCTTTAGGCCTATTTCAACTTTTGGAGGGAATTGAATTTAAATATACAAATAACCTAGTGTTTAATTTGTATATTTAATTTTAATTTACAAAATGTTTCAGCGAGAACCAACGGTCGAAAGTTTAAATCTTTTGAAAGGAAGTTTATTCGTTACCTTTGTTGTTAAGATGCAAATTAAATACAGAGATTTTTTTGTGACTGCTTCTGTACAGGTATACCGTTTCCGAGATATTTACACTACATTTAAAACATGTCACAATTCCTGAAGATGGAGTGTAAATGTCTCCGAGACTGTATACCTGGACAGAACAGTAGCGAAAATAAATTCCATCCCAAAAAAAAAAAAAAAAAATTTGTTTTTACTTTGCACCTTAACAACACCAGAAGGTAACGAATAAACTTCCCTTCCAAAGTTGAGTTCAGTCCTTCTTTTTCCTTTCTTATAATCAAGAATATGTTATGTAAACTTTTATCATTTAATCGTTTTTTCTCATAAACAAAGAGAGAACCTCTAAAGCTCTAAACTTTTGGTTTTCATTTATTTTTTGACCGTTAGTCTCCGCCATTCAGCCATCCACTTCTAGTACACATTTTTTACGATATAGACCTATACATTATACAAGTAGGCCTATTTCACAAACCAATATACGAGGCAGGTCAATAAGTCCGTGACTTTTTGAATTCCCCGCCTCTTAACTGAAATGGCAACACTGCTCCTGTCATCAGGCAACTATCAGCTGACTCCTGTCGACATCCATGTCGACCCTGTTTGACATCCATTAATAGGAGACTACCTCGTGATTTGAGAAGATAATGGAAAAAAGTGAATTTCGTGTACTCCATGGCAAAAATCCATGAATTGAGATACGAATTGCTCCCTCATCCACCCTATTCTACGGATTTAGCTCCGAGTGACTATTTCTTGTTTCCAAACCTGAAATAATGGCTCGGCGAAAAAAGATTTGACTCCAACGATGAAATCATCTCACAAACAAATACCTATTGACAAAAACTTATTTTTTGGAAGGGATAAAAAAAATTGGAGAAACGTTAGACAAAGTGTATAGAGCTCAAAGAAGACTACGTTGAAAAATAAAATATCCAAAAACCTGTGTTTCATTCAAATAATCACGGACTTATTGACCTGCCCTCGTACAAACCTCATTTTTAGATTAATCTTTATTTGTGCGAATTCGCCTTGCCATGATGTGAGAAGGATTACGGGAGTGTAGGGTATGTTGTGCCGCTATTTTTGCCAAACCCTGTGCAATCCTATTATTGCCTTTCAAAGTGCTATGAGCTAGCTCTAAACTTGAGTGTTAAATTCTTTATCATTAATATAAATTAATTATTAAAATATTTGAAAATGAATTTGAGGCGTCCGAAACGTCATAGATCAAATAAAGAAATCCGGTAGTGGCGTCCGAACGGGTAGAAATTGATTTTATTTTTATCAATTATGTTCCCTGGCTCCCATCCACTTTTCATATTTTGAAAATAAATTAAAATTATTATTAATAGGAATTAGGAGCGCCCCCCCCCCCGCCATTTCTATTTCTATGCCACTGAAAGTCTATTAAATATTGAAAAAAAATTTCCCACGATAGAATATAATAGAAAATAATTTTCAAATTTTATTGATTGTTAAAGATATCGAGAGAGATAGAATTTCTGGTATGTGGAGATAATATAGTGAATAAATTGAAGAGCGAGGGCATCTCTCGCTACTATTCCCAATAGATAGAGCCGATATGCAAATTTATAGTATAATCAGTGAATAGCATATTTTTCCCCTCATGGGACACTCGTGTTACAGGACTAAAGCGGAAATGCTGAGGAATAATAATTATCAACTCAATTCTATCTAAATAAACAATTTATATTTATTTAATTATTTTGACGCCATATTTAGACTCAGCAGATTGATTTAAAGCATTAGTAAAAAAAATTGTGTGGTTTTATGAAACCACGATGCAAATGAAACTTTTTTTTTCAGATCGTAGGCGTTTAACTGAAAATTTTCAGAAAATTATTCAATTAAGGATATTAAAATCGCGTTTTTAATCTTAACTTAATAATTGGAAAATGGGAAATCAAAAGACGCATGTTAAAAACTGAGAACAATATTTATTTAGCAATTGAAGATTTGAATCATTTTAAATTATTTTAAAAATAATATTTTAAAAATTGAATAATTAAATCTCACAATTATTTTTTATAATTCGTCATATAGGTATATTAAATTTCAACTTTCCTATTTTTGTCGTCACGGCCTGTGACGTCACGAGCCTTTGACGTCACGGCTTGTAACGCGACATTCTGATAGAAGGGCGAAAAAATTTGAGGCCATCAAATAAAAGTTCCACTTTAAAAAACAACAGGAAAGGATAATTATATTTTTATTAAATTAAATTTTTACTTTGGCCTACGTTTCTTGTATTTCTCTTAAGAGAGGATTTTTATGGTTGATTATTTTTTTGTTGAATCTGAGGCATATTTTTTTTTCAAATATTCTAGGTCTTCAATTTCCAAGGTTGTTCTTATGAGAATATTATATATTTCGTATGTTCTTAGACACTTGTATTCTAAAAATTAGGTTCAAATTAGACTTTGCAGCGCTCTGTAGCCATAATGGACAACCGTATTGCAATTTTGGTCTAATAAAGTTTTTAAATAAAATTATTTTGTAGTCAATTTCTAAAGGAGTTTTTCTTCCAAAGGGCTGCCAAGCGCCCGTTTTCTGCTAATGTTTTTAAATGTGGATTCCAAGTTAGCTTTCGGTCGAATTTGAGTCCAAGATAGCAAAGATTGCTTTCCAAGAAAGTAAAGGATTTCTTATTTTAAGTTCTGAATTTCCTTCTTTTTGTGAAAATTATTGCTTCTGTTTTTATTAATATTAATTTATTGTTTCCAATTTTGTAGATGTCTTTGAATTAATTTCGTATACTGACTATTATTTGTAATACACCTATAATTTTTAAGACTGTAGAAAATAGCCAAATCGTCTGCAAAGTTGGCTACTTTCACATGTTCGCGATTTGGGATGTCTGATATATAGATGTTGAATGAATTCCTTGATAATAGTGAAAATATGAGTATATAAGATCAAGAATCCGTTGGTCTTGTGCAATGGAGAACAACACTTTACTCCGGCCCGTGACACGTGGCTCAGAGAGAAGTAGCTTCTCGTGCCTAGGGTCCCGGGATCGCTTCCAGTCCCAGGCGAGAAAAATTCATTTCATTTGAATTGGGTACCAGTCTTTAGAAATAAATAGGAATGGGGTCTAAATGGCTTTAGATGCCGAAAAAGACCTCAAAAAATAACTATGCTCCGGATAGGCTGTAGATGTTCAATTCCCGGGGGCCAATGGGACGTTTGTCCCACCAACAAATAAACCTAAATTGTTTAAAAATACATTTCTCTATTATTTTATCGAGAAAGAAAAGTGAGAGGCATGCAGGCAGCTATATTTTTTTGAAATCTACCCCCGAATTCTAATTCCGAACTGTCTGTCTATTTATCTACGGTTTTATCAGCCTGATGCCGTTACAAGTTTTTGCTATTAGTGATAAGTGGATGGAAAATGGCAAAAGTTTCAAACATTATCATTTCCATATATCGTCGTCGTTGGTGTCCTGGTTACTGGAAAGCCTATAGAGAAGCGACCAACTTTATTTGGGATAAATCCCGGTCAAAGCAAAGCTGGTTTGTTTAACATTTCTGAAAAGTCACATAATGAAAATTGAGAGGGGGGGGGGGGGGGGGATATTGCATCGTTTCCTTATTTATACGAATACATTTTTTAATATTTAATAATATCTGGTATAAGGCTGGCATATGATAGTTGCTATTTATTGATTAAAAAAACTCTTGACTATTGAGTTCACCAAAATAATGCTGGCCTGAAGATGTCATTTTTATTATAAAATATTTTTACTTTCTCTTACCTCTATATATATGTTAATATACTGTATAGAGAGAGAAAGTATTGGATTCATGTCAAAAATTCGATGTCGAGATTTTGATGGATATACACGTTTTGAGGTCCCCTGAATCCAAAAAAGTGGTTTTCGCGACATGGTCTGTCTGTCTGTGTGTCTGTCTGGGTTCAATTTAAAGCATGAAAGAATTGAGCTAGGAGGTTGAAATTTTATATTTAAGTAAGACACTCCCCTGGACCGTGAAAATAAGCTTTTAAACTAAATCGACCAAAGAGTACTAGAACTTTACTGAAGTACTTTTTCAGTTTTTTTTCGATTTTGCCAACTATTCAAAAACTCAACAATCAATTATTTTTTAGATGCTCTTTAAAATGTATATTCTCATTTTGCCATTGAAATATTCTGAAGACCACTTTACTCTTGTACTTCATAGGAAGTATAGGAGAAATGATTGCCATGGTAACAAAATATAAATATTTAAATTCATACTTATAAATTTTACATCTTGAATTCTAATATATCGGCGGAAACTAAATAATTATATGTCGACACGAAAATTCTGGTGTGACAAGCACAGAACACAACTTTCGATTATCGTAGGTAAGAGAAAGTTGTGTCAGTCACACCAGATTTTTAAAATAAATAACTATATTCTGAACCTCTAAATACATTTGAATATTAGACACTCTAAATGATCTTAGGTGCCGAAAAGAGTATAAAATAATTAAATGAAATTGAAAAATCTGATGTGACTGGTCGCACAACACACTTATTCTTATCTACGGTAATTGAAAGTTGTGTTCTGTGATGTCACTCCAGTTCACATATATTTAGTTTCCGACAGTATGGTACATTAGAATCCAAAATGTAAAATTTATAAACAGAGAAAGATGTTTATATTTTATCTCTTCTATGAAATGTGCTTCAAACAATTAAGAGGACAAAATGAGAATATACATTTCAAAGGACATCAAAAAAAATAATTGATTTTTAATTTAATCAGAATCTTTGGAGCGAATTTTGAGAAAATAGAAAAAAAAAAAAAACTTAAAAAGTACCTCAGTAAAATAAAGTATTAGTATTCTTTGGCCGATTTTGTTCAAAAACTGGATATTAGGTGCCAGAGAGGTGCCTAACTTCGATATAAAATTTCAACCTCCTAGCTCTTTTTGTTCTTGAGATATTTTATTCACAGACCATTTTGCGGAACCCACGATTTTGGAATCAGGGGAACTTAAAACATGTATTACAATATATCGAAATGGTATTTTTGACCTGAATCCAATACTTTCTTTTTCTCGGTAAGAGAAAATAAAAATAAATTGACAATTGAATTGAAATAATAAAAAATTTGGTGTGATAGCACACATTTACTTAGTTTTCGTCGTTACATTAGAACTCAAGATGAAATTTATTTTTTGACCAATACTGAAACGTCAGCGTAGAGGTGCCATAATGATTAATAAAAAGAAAGCATCAAATTTTTTTTATTTTCATTTTTAAAATAAATATTTTTTTATTAAATATTTAACCAAATGATAACAACATTCCAACAACGCCACCAGAAGTGATTAAAATTTGGGGAAAGAGTTTTTTTTTTTTTTATTCTTAAACTGTTTATAGCTTACGTAGTCGAGTGGTTTCCGGGAAGGCAAGAGAGCAAAAAACACCCCAGTATAACGAGGGCCCAGCTCCTTGAGCAACCTTGAATAGAAACCACCAAATAAACGGCGAAAAAATTAACGCAAATAGAGAAAGGAAGAAATTCTCATTAAAGAATTTTTTGTACTTCAAGGGATCATTAATAAATTGGCTTAATTTATAAACTTAGAGGAATAATAGACTAAAGCCAGGCTTGATAACTGGGGGTGTGTAAATTCATTCATGTTTAGTTACAGGATGGTAGGCAATCCAAATGGTCAACTCGCTAATGGATTTTTACTTTCTCTTACCTATTTATGTATATACAAGTAGAAAAGTTTTTCCGCTTGCTAGGGGACTGCGCCCCCTGGACTCCCTTGCTCACCTTTGGCCAGCAAATGCATCAAATTTATTCTTGTTTGGAAAGTTTTAAGGTTTTAAATTTCCCTCTTTGACTCATCTTTCTTTTATTCTAGCCAATCAGCGCTCTATTGACACATACACACAGGGACAGAAAGTCAGCGGCTAGCGCTTTATTTTATCGTATGATGATATATAATTGGTTTCAAAAAATTCAGCCGACATTTTGATGGAAATGCACGTTTTGAGATTCCCTGAGTCCTAAAAAGTGGGTCCAGAAAAAACTAAAGTAAAGAGCTAAGAGATTGAAATTTTATATTTAAGTACGGCACCCCCGTGAGACGTAACACGAAGATTTTAAATAAAATCGGTCAAAGAGTAGGCCTACTAGTACTTTATTGATGTATTTTTTTCACTTTATTTCGATTTCCTCAAAATTTGCTTCAACGATTTTGCTTAAAATTCAAAAATCAATTATTTTTTAGATGCTTTTTCAAATGTATATTCTCATTTTGCCATTGAAATCTTTTGAAGCACACTTTACTCTTGTACTTCATAGGAAAGATAAGAGAAATGGTTGCCATGGTAACAAAATATAAATATTTACCCATGTTTATACAGTTTTTTCTCATTCACACTCACACTCACACACACATTCCCTCAGTCTTTTTGGCAACTCAGGTCATATAAGACTTTGACAATATCCGTTATTGATTAATATACCTATTGTGGGTCCAGACATTCTTTTGGATACCAAATGCCTTAAATAAAATCATCGGACTGCCTGGGATCCGAACCCGCGACTTTTGGTATACGAGGTTAGCACGCTAACCCCTACACCAAGCCCGAAGGAATATAATATTTTTAAAAGATTAAATACTAAAGTGTCTGCGTGACAGAGACAGTTCAGAGTTTTCCAAAACAGTTTTTATTTTTTCATTTTCGATTATGAAGAAAATTGAAGATTTAGATTTTTTTTCTTTACAATTCATATTCTATATCCTTCTTTCGATCTCTCAATCCAACTAACCTGCTCTTTTCACATCCCCCCCTCTACTAATTTATGAATTATATTTTGCAATAGAATTTTCAATATATAGGTCGTCTTTATTTATATAGAACCAATTTTTCCCAATGTCATAAATAGAAAAGCAATCTCTTTCGATGAATCCTTATTATATTTTATATTTACTTAAATAAAATTTATAAATAAAACGTATGAGTGTGTTTATAAAAAAAGAATCTAAATTAGAATATTTTTTTTATTAAAAAAAAAAAAGCAAAAACCTACGCGAAAGATATTTGCAACCATAAGAAGATCAAGTGTGGGAGTGAATGACTATTTTGGGATGTTTCGGTTTTCTTCAAATAACAATTTGAACTCCTCATTCATTTCGCTTAGAGATTACGCCTACACCCTAAACGTCTTATAGGATTTGGTTTAAAAAAATTTTTATTTGTAGGAATTAAGGTTTCTTTCTTTTTTTTTTGTGATAAACTCTCTTCCACTTAATCAATCTCTCTCTCGATGTTGTAGATTCGTCTTCAACTCAACAGAAAAGTGTTTTTCCTAGAAACAACCCCCAATATCTCTCTCTCTCTCTCTCCCCCATAGAGTGGACTAGAGGTAATTTTCTTCTTTTTAATTTATTTTATTTTTTTCTCTCTCTTTCTGGCTATGACCGTAATAAAGAACAAACGAAGGATTCTCTCTCAGAACAAAGGTACGTTTTCGGAAAGAAAAGAAATGAGTTCTTGTAATAATTCTTTCTAAAAAGTAAATAATGGAGATTAAATATTTTTTATTAAAGTGGAACTTTTATTTGATGACCTCAAATTTTTTCGCTCTTCTATCAGCATGTCGCGTTACAAGCCGTAACGTCAAAGGCCATGACGCTACAAGCCATGACGACAAATATAGGAAAGTTGAAATTTAATATATATCACCAATTATACAATTATAAAAAAATAATTGTGAGATTTAATTATTTAATTTTTAAAAATATAATTTTTAAAATAATTTAAAATGATTCAAATCTTCAATATTGTTCTCAGTTTTTAACATGCGTCTATTGATTTCCCAATTTTTTCCAATTATTAAGTTAAGATTAAAAACGCGATTTTAATACCCTTAATTGAATAATTTTCAGTTAAACGCCTGCGATCCGAAAAAAAAAGTTTCACTTGCATCGTGGTTTCATAAAACCACATGATTTTCTTACGAAGAGAGGAATAAAAAAAAAAAAATGACACATTCATTGAAAAACTCCTTGAATTGACCTGTGACTTGGCCGAAATCCAGGGAAATCCTGAGTCGAGAAATTTTTCATCTTTAAGTGACCTTAGCATAACAGGTTACATAATATGAAAAAAATAGTATGTTAATTGTACATATATTTCTATTAAGTTAATAAATTTATCATTTTTAACGCTTTTTTTTAAATCTGCTTGCTGGCGCTTATTTTTTATTTTATTCACAATAATTATCTAATCAAGTTGGATCTTTGACTTTTTGTATTGCAATAGATAAATGTGTGTGTGTCCATCTGAAGTTGTAATACTTTACCTTCCAAATTGTACTGGCTGCACATTTTTTTTTACTTTCTCTTACCTCTATATATATGTTAACATATAGACTTTTGTTTACAATTATACCCTTATCCCAGATTTAGGTTAATGGCGCTTGGTTCCTTCGTACATAACATCGTCCATATGCATTAACAAAAAAAATAATATAAAATGTTTCTCCCCCTCACCTCATTCACTTGCATATATTTTGGCCTTATGATGAGCTGAATTTCAAAATACAGCCATCATTTTCAAACAGCAATTTCATTGTTGGATTTTGTTCACGAGTGCAGAAGGGAAGATACGATAGATTTTTTACCATCTTTGTAAGTGTGCCCCATTTTTTTCCTTTTCCCCTTTTTCTTTCCTTTTTTTGTATTTTTATATTGGTAGATTAAATATAGGAAAAATTGTTGTATTGTTATATTTCAAGGTCCTGAAGATGGGTGTCGTATAGTCCCCGAAACGTTGACATAGGCAATAAATGTTGGGTCGAGTTTAGTCTTTTTTTCTTCACCTTTCTGTGAATTGGACTTCTTTCCTCATATTAAGGGATATTAGACATTGTTGTCAATCCGACGTTAGGGCAAGATCCATCCTCCCTAACATCTTAACCTTGTAATTAAAATAATGAATTCTAATAAAATTACATATCTTGTAAAATAATTGAGGAGAAGGAAGAAGGGGGCATTGTAAAGCCTCTGAAATTGAGGGAAATAGCGATGCTTTTGTGACTGCGGAAGTCAACTTGATTAGACTATTGAGAGTGAGAAGAGAAGGGATTTGCGTAGGCGTGCCTATACTATGCTCAGGGAGAAAGGGCATTATGTTAATTGCTCTCAAAGTCAGAGGATTATGACATCCATGTCACTCCTCACTTCTCCCTTATTCCTCTCCAAAAAATATAGGCTATATTATAGCATTCTCGTAACAATTTTGACACCTATTTTTTAGTTAATATTTCAATTCCTTAATGCCGATAGACCAATAGGAAATTTCAGAATTATAAATATGGAGAAATCACTACATAATTTCTTATATTTTAAACAGTTTGATTTAATAGGGGAAGTTTTGATTAATATTCTGAATTAAAGAAGGCTTCTCAAATCTTTAGTTGAAAAATTGAAACGGTGTGTTGCAAGAAAACAGTTTTAGTTTCTTTAGATATAGATGCTTTATATTTACTGGGTCTTTAAATTATCGGCCGTTGTATATTCTTAACTTAACGATCAGTTATCTAAAGCCTTCTTTAAAAAGAAAATGTAAAATATAAAATGACTGGGACATCGTGGTCGGCATGTAACTTGTCAGTGTCTATATCATCATAAGAGACAGCTAAACATAAAAAT
This sequence comes from Euborellia annulipes, assembly GCA_023213315.1. Taxonomy (NCBI): domain Eukaryota; kingdom Metazoa; phylum Arthropoda; class Insecta; order Dermaptera; family Anisolabididae; genus Euborellia; species Euborellia annulipes. The sequence goes on along the minus strand of JAKCPI010002373.1, from coordinate 2,805 downwards.
TCAAAAATTTAATTCAGACATTGATCTGACGAAGAGAGGAAATGAGGTTATGTTATAATCTATAATGGGCAAGCGTAATTAATGCATTTTTATGTTTATGTGTTTCTCATGCTGATATATACATTAAATTTTTTTTCAATATGAAACAACTTTAATTAAAGATTCTTTATAGTTTAAAGGGTGGAATTTTCACCTTTAGTTTAAAGATTATTTTAAAGAACGAATGACTTTAAAGAACGTTCGTGCAAAGATAAATTTACTTAACGAAAGGTTTAAAGAACGACGAGCATTTATATGCTTTCTTGGAACCAAATCTTACTAAAAGAATGTATGATTTAATTCATTATTTAGCAAGTCGAAAATCATCTCGAAATATCAGTGTCTAGTTGAATAAAAACGCTCGAATACAAAGGAATAAAACGTTAATAATATAAAACAAAAATGATTGACTGTTCGGGATTGGAAAGAAAAAAGCAAACAAAAAAATTTTTTTTTTTTTTGTTTCAAACATATTGAATTTCCATTAGACTAAAAAAGATAAACACGTCCGTCGCTTCAGGGAATAGAAAATTTAAATTTGTTATAATTTATTCATCAGTGGAAATAATTAAATTTAAATTAAGAGTATTAATGTTTTAGGTATGTAGAAATTATATTACGATCTAAAAATAATTTAGGCAATTCTTTTACGTTGTAATTAGATTGTTATAATTTTTCCATTATAATAGAGACCCGCTATATAATAGACAAGTGTCCTCCATTCCTAAATCATTCCTTTTTCAAAGTGAAACTTTTATTTGATCCTCTTAAATTTTTTCGCTCTTCTATCAGCATGTCACGTTACAAGCCGTGACGTCAAAGGCCGTGATGCTACAAGCCATGACGTCACAAGCCGTGACAACCTTTTTTATTATTATTATTATTTGAAATTCCTATCGGGATGCCCTCGGGGCGTGGTGTAGAGGTTAGCGTGCTAACCTCATATACCAAACGTCGCGGGTTCGGACCCCAGGCAGTCCGATGATTTTATTTAAGCCATTTGGATACCAGATGGCTTAAATAAGAATGCCTGGACCCCATATATGTATATTTATTCAATAACGGTTATCGTCAAAGTCTTAAATGGCCTGAGTTGCCGAAAAGACAGTGTGAATGTGTGTGTGAGAGTGAATGAGAAAAAAGTGTGAATGTTTATAGATCTATCGGGATCCCCGTTTATTTACCCGAGGTGCTTTCGTGTACGAAGACACACACCTCAAACCCAACCGGCCTCTGGCCGTAGCCATCTACCGGCACCCCGTGAAGTTACATCATTTCCTGTCTCTAACTCCTCCTCCTGCTTTCTTCTCTAGCTAGTGAACTAATCCTTATCTCTGGTTCCAACCGGCTCCTTATATCCAACCTCTTCTATGCTATGGAGGATGTCCTGGTTTGAGGAGGGACTCCCTCAGCACCGGCGTGTAGCCTGCTCCTTTCGAAGAATGTATCACTGAGAGGGAATCTTCTTTACGTCCCTTCCACAGGACGGGATGTCACAGCAACTCCCCTCTCCTCGTGGAGTTGCCTGGGGGCTATTGTGGTGAGATCCTATATTCCAATCCAGGGCTTGCTTGAGGATTTGTTTACATTAAATAAATATTTTTATTTAATGAAAAATCCCGCACGCCCAGGGTTTGAACAGGGATCTTCTTTGTAGAAGCTGACACCCTAGCTCACTACACCAGCGAGCCCCCTGGCCGTGACAACCAAAGTTGAAATCTATATATAAAAATGAAATGGGAAAATGTATGTATGTATGTAAATATGTATGTATATGTTCTATAGAAATCCACAATTTTCAATGAATCCATTTGAAATTAAGTACACATATAGTACATGGACCAGGGAGTAACGTAGTAATAATTTGAATCTCTTAAATATTTTGGAAAATTAATTATAATGAAATTTCTTCAATATGGGAACACAAAATCAACAAGTTGGCTAGAAATTAGAGAGCGTCCTTTATGCTGTGTGAACCAGCTTCCTACCTGACTATGGGCTGGGGGTGGGGGCTACGCAGCAGTTGAAAAAACGAAGAGAGGAAGCAGGTGACTGACCCTTTAAACAGTCATAAACAGACCCTTTTTGTGCTGTTCCCAATCGGTACCCTCGCCTCGCTTGAATATAAGATCCTTCCTTAACATCTTAACACTTGCATTGCAACAAGAAATATCCCAAATTGGGAATAAACTTGCTCGCCGAAGGCGAAGCAAGGGGAGTCCAGGGGCATAGCCCCTGGCTAGGCGGAAAGCCCGCCGAAGGCGGCCTTTGCACTATATAATATATATGACGAATTATAAAAAATAATTGTGAGATTTAATTATTCAATTTTTAAATTGATAAAATATAATTTTTAAAATAATTTAAAATGATTCAAATCTTCAATTGCTAAATAAATATTGTTCTCTGTTTTTAACATGCGTCTATTGATTTCCCATTTTCCAATTATTAAGTTAAGATTAAAAACGCGATTTTAATACCCTTAATTGAATAATTTTCTGAAAATTTTCAGTTAAACGCCTCCCAGATAGCACAGTACGTCTTATGTACGTACATAAGACGAATTGTGCGTCTTATGTACGTACATAAGATGTAGTGTGCTATCTGCACTCAAAAAAAATAAAGTGCTTGAATCAATCAAAACGCTGTATGAAATGAGAATATTCGTTCTTCAAAATGAGCCAAGAATTTTGGCTTCTTGAAACAATATTTTTTTTTGAGAATGCCAATGCTTGCTTGGCTCATTCAAGAAGGTCATGGGGACAA
>JAKCPI010002372.1:0-15011 GCA_023213315.1 Euborellia annulipes | reverse complement strand
AGCCTTAAAAAATTTTTGACCAAATTCCAAAATAAATTTATATATAATTCGCCATGCTCTGTTTGATCAACTTCCCGTTCGAAATGAAATTTCAGGATAGGAAAGGATAGTTAGTATTTTACTTCGATTTAAATGAGAAAAATTGTTTCGCATAACGAGTGTTTCGCTTTGCGAGTTTGTTTATGGAACGAATTAAACTCGTTAAGCTAGGTTTCAATGTATATATATAGACAGAGAGCAAATTAAAAAAAAAAAACTATGTACATCTTTAAAAATATGTTGATCTTTTTTTGTGTATGTTGACATAATCAAAAATTTATGTATCAGCAACGGCACTCTGGCTCTGACTTCTACAGTGAAAAATGATTTGTCAAAAAGAAGTGAAATTCATAATAAAAATAGGACATAAAAAAAAGTGAAATCATCAGAGAAAGAAAGGAATATTTGTCGCAAAACGAGATTGTCTTAAAAATAAATAATGACACTAGTCGACAAGGTTTTTTTTCACAAGAAATTTGATTAGTGAACCTAGTGCATTTTTTCATTCTGAATTCAGATATGTAGTTCGGAATTTTTCCCCATCAGGCACAGTTTTAGAGATATAGAGCAAAATAGATTTTAATAGAAAATGGGCTCTAAAAACGGCTTTTATTTAAAATGTTCAAATTATTTTTAACGCGACACCCCGTCAAATTATGCAGATAGTTAGAATACATATAAATTTTAAGTTTCATCCCAATCGGAGGTCATTTAGACGTGCCGCAAACGGCTTAAAGTTTAGAAAAATCGAAATTTTCAAGATTTTTTTGCTTTGGTCACCCCTAATACAATTTTAGGTATCTCCTGAATGAAAAAAACATATATTTACGATATTCTATAGTTCTTTGGCTTTCTAAAAATCATTCATTCATAAAAATCTGTTAATTATTAACGAAATTATAAACAAAAGCGTCAGCAAAGAAAAAACACAAGTACACTCACTGGACGAAAAAATGGACTTCAATTGAATTAAAAAGCGAACCCTATCCACGAGAAGCTAATGTATCCTCTCTGAGCATCGGGTCACGGGCCCTAACTTTATTATATATTATTAAAAAAAAATATTTTTTGAATCTCATATCTTTCTTTATACTTCTAAAAGAACAAGAGGTCCATTTTTTCGTCCAGTGAGTGTACTTGTGTTTTTTCTTTGCTGACGTTTTTGTTAATAATTTCGTTAATAATTAACAGATTTTTACGAATGAATGATTTTTAGAAAGCCAAAGAACTATAGAATATCGTAAATATATGTTTTTTTTTTCATTCAGGGATATCTAAAATTGTATTAGGGGTGACCAAAGCAAAAAAAATCTTGAAAATTTCGATTTTTTTAAACTTTAAGCCGTTTGCGGCACGTCTAAATGACCTCCGATTGGGATGAAACTTAAAATTTATATGTATTCTAACTATCTGCATAATTTGACGGGGTGTCGCGTTAAAAATAATTTGAACATTTTAAATAAAAGCCGTTTTAGAGCACATTTTCTATTAAAATCTATTTTGCTCTATATCACTAAAACTGTGCCTGATGGAAAAATTCTAACTACATATCTGAATTCAGAATGAAAAATACTTCTAGAATTTCATATCTTCATTCTTGTGAAAGAAAAAGCTCATTTTTGTCGACTAGTGTAATTAATACAAAAAATGTGGTCTATAATTAAATATTCCCCTAATAATAATAATTCAAACCACAAAAGCTTTAATAAACACTTGGAATAAATATTTTTCCAACTAAAGCAGTCAATATTTATATGATTTGAAGAAAGGTATATATCACAATACTTGTCGGTATAGATTCTATAAAAAGACAAGAATATGTAAAATAAAAAAGCCCTGATTTCTCCAAAAGAAAGAACCTTTAGATATAGTGAATAAAATGATTTGTTTTATTGTCTTACAGGAATGGAAGGAGTAAAGATCAAAATCAATACAGAAATTGCAGCAACTTGGTCCAATCTAACAATGCTGAATAAATTTGGAGATCGTTTAGATACAATGCAAACGAATAATGAACGATTAGATAATGATATTTTGGACGAAAATTTCCATCCTTATTATGTCAACGTCAAAGGAACAACAAATAATGGTAATTTTGTAATTGTAGATATTCTTTAATGAATCTATCTCTCTCTCTTTCTCTGATATCAATAAACTGTTAAAGTTCAGGGTTGAAAGAATGACGCATTGCTGACCATAATGTTAAGGAACAAAAAAAATATCTATTTGTATCTAATATAATATAAATAAAAATTATAAATGACATTAAAAGAAACAAAGTAAAGGTCATTGCTTGCATCAATAGGCATAAAGTGCATCAAAACTTAGTTTTGATAAAGCTTACGTCTTTTAAAATAGATTAATAATAATAGTAAACAATTTTAAAATGGATTGAGGAAGTTATCTTTTGGGGAAACAACAAAAGATGAGGTTTTGGAAAAATTACTTTAAAATCGTTTCCTTTTTTTTAGGAGAATCATTCTCTCGAGTAGCATGGATTTCTGAAGATTCTTATCAAAGACCTGACCAACAAGGATATTTGAATGATAATGAGAATAAGCCTTTAGTAAGCGCGTGGGTGACAAGAAATTCTCAATTGAATTCAATCCCGGGATCACATGGCAAAATCCTATTCCAGGTGGTCAATAATCGAAACGAAGCTATTCGATATTTATTCTTTATATCTGACACAAAAGGATTTTTAAATAATTTAAATCCACCTTAGTAAGTTATTAATTTTTATATTGTATAAAAATAAAATTAATAAATCGTAGAGGACAGATATAAGCAACCGTATTTATAGCGTTTCTATTGCTTCGAATATTTTAATAATCAAAGGAAGAGAGCTGGAGTCAAAATACGGAGGAAATTAAACGCTTTACAAAAAGGGTCTTCTCTGGTTAATCGATTACTCTGACTATTTACAAGATATTCCCATTTTCATTTCCCTGAAATTGATTTTAGTTTTCTACAATCTAAGCTTACACAAACAGATTCCAGGTTTAGGTAGATGGATTTAGCAGTTTATAATAAGGAAAAACAAAATTTTCTCTTATTCTTTATTAAAATTTATCGGCCAACTCGATGCGCAATCTAAGTTTCGTCCTATCAGACATCATCAGGGCCGCAATTTTAGAAGATCCATTCAAATATATTTTTAATCACCTTAATTAGCCAACAGATGGTAAAAATTGTTTCATGTATATATAATATTATTTGATCTTCGGGTTTTAAACTATTTATATACATATACATAAGTTACAAAAACAATCCAATTTAGAAACTTCAGTTCCTGAGATTTTTGTTTTCCTACTTGTTTGATATCAATTTTTTAGAACGCAATCACACACTTAAAAAAACATTTTTCATTTTCTATTTCTTAATTAAACCTTGCGTTCTTCTTTTTAATTTTATCAAAAATATATGAGCATACATTAACACTAAATATAAATTGTTCCTGGTATATATTTTTCATAAAATTAAAAAGAATAAACGCAAGATTTAATTAAGAAATAAAAAATAAAAGTTTTTTTAAGTGTATGATTGTATTCTAAAAAATTGATATCAAACAAGTAGGAAAACAAAAAAATCTCAGGAACTGAACTAGTTTCTAAATTAACATTGTTTTTGTATCCTATGTATATGTATATAAATAGTTTAAAACCCGAAGATCAAATAATATTATATATATACATGAAACAATTTTTTACCATCTGTTGGCTAAATAAGGTGATTGAAAATATATTTGAATGGATCTTCCTAAAATTGAGGCCCTGATGATGTCTGATAGGACGAAACTTAGATTGCGCATCGAGTTGGCCGATAAATTTTAATAAAGAATAAGAGAAAATTTTGTTTTTCCTTATTATAAACTGCTAAATCCATCTACCTAAACCTGGAATCTGTTTGTGTTAAGCTTAGATTGAATCAATCCTGGTTTGAGATCCTATGAAATTAGTTTTCTACATAATCAACCTGAGACACTTATCACCCAAAAGACTTTTTATGGGCCTGGACGTATGAAAAATACTGGGTGCTAAGTGCTAATTCTCCAACCGTCACTTCGAAACTGATGAAGCCGTAATCCGAGAGGTTACTCGTTGACTGCGACAGCAACCAAGACTTTTTGCCGCCGGCGTTCAAGGATTTGTAGAAAAGTCAAATAAATTTCAGGGAAATGAAAATGTGAATATCTTCTAAATGGTTAGAGTAATCGATTAACCGCAGAAGACCTTTTTTTGTAGAGTGTTTAATTTCCTACAAAAATATAATGTTGCGCATTTTATAATATTCATTTATCTATGAGTTATAAAATTTAGAAGTAAAAAATAAATTTTTTGTTAAATTCTTCAAACTTTGACATCCGATATCTTCTAAATGGTAAGAGGGTTCAATTTCCTACACAAATTGTAAATAGAAAAAATTTCTGTACGATCAAGTAATGGCGAGATATGAATTTTTCCATATGGGACTGAAGAAAAAATGGAAAACAGAGATGAAGAGAACTTTTATATTAAAATTAAGAGCTCATCTTCTCTGGGGAGCATTTTTAAAAGTGTCTAGGAACCAATTTTTCAGTTTCAGAAGTTAAAAAAAAATAGTCGATTTTTTTGGCCCACCCTAATATTATATGTTCTGGGATGTTTCCGTGTCTGCAAGACAACGTTTCTCGGATCTCGCTGACTACCCGAGAATACATAATATAATTCTATTAAAGGCTGATATATGATTTTATATTCCCAAATAGTTAATCGATTAAGTTAAGATAAATGAAAATGATGAAAACGAGCCTTTAGTACTTTATCAAATGTGATTTTCATTGATTATTAGCATGAAAATATTGTCCTGATTAGCCATTCAAATGACTCTCGATATTTTGATAGATGTGTAACATACTTGGTTGAATTTCAATCTTGAATTAACGGGAATTATTTGTAGACCAAATCGACTAAAAAGATATTTTATTAGTATATTCATGATTTACTAATGCAACCTTACAAAAATATCTACCAATTTGTTGAGAATGGCGAGAAAAATTGTATTTTTTTGTAATGGGTGCATAAGGTTCGAAGATCTATAATGATTTTAATTCGGCCGAGCATTGACTATGATAGTCCCTATAGAAGAGAGAGTGCAGACACGCTTCTTGTATGATCTAGTGACTAGAGGGATGCGGTGAGGGTAGAATCATCGATCAGTGTCTTGATGCCGTCCAATAACATACATTTTATTCATTCAATTTATTTCATCCCGTGAAAATATTGCGATTTCTCAGGGTCTCAAATAATGAATTGTTGAAGATGAGATTAGTTTCCATATTTACATATTTAATAAGAAGATGGCAATTTCTAATTATGAATAATACAAGTCGATAAAAAGAAACAAACCAATTTTATAATAAGCTGGACCGCACCGGCAAGCAGAATTGCCCTGAAGATGAGTGCGACTAGCTCTCGAAACGTCGGCGACAGAATATAACGTTTTTTATTTTGCCTGGCTGCTATGTCCCGGGAAGGCTCCCGTCCTCTCCTAATTTCAATATCTACAGCCATCAAACTCAACAATTTATCAATAAATAAAAGATTTTTAAGAATCCAATGACTTACCCCAAACGCGGAAGGTCATGGGGACAAAGGAAGATTGAAAGTGACAAGTTGTACTGTAGTAAGCATAGGGATGTTAGGTCTCTATATAATTTATATATATAAATTCCAATGAAACTAAAACAATTTTAAAATGAATTTCAGTGCTCTGCTTGGCCCATGGCAATCAATTACAGTTGAGGTGAGTTATAGTGTAGGACCAAACGTCCCTTTGAGAACAGAAGACGAGTTCTCTTTCACTCTACAAGGACCTGATGGGCTTCTTGAAAGAAAAGCGATTTTAAGAATTCTATCATCGGTATGTCAACTTTTTCTTTTAAATAAAATAATGGTTTCAATATGTGCGAGTATGCGTATGAGTTTATCAGAGAGGGAGAACAGGATAAGACCATCGTTAAGGATAGTGGATATTTAATTTAATTTATGACAGACATCAATCAAAGTTCTATGGAACCAATGCGTTAATTATTAGGTCAAAAATAATATTAAAATTACTTGTTTATTTAAGGATAGGATGGAGAAAAATCAAATCTTCAGAAATGAATTTCGTTTAATTGCAGATATTAGGATTTTATTAAATTTCCTTCCATTTTACTTTCTCTTACCTATGTATATATGTAATATATATATAGAGAGAAAGTATTGGATTCATGTCAAAAATTCGATGTCGAGATTTTGATGGATCTTCACGTTTTGAGGTCCCCTGAATCCAAAAAAGTGGTTTTCGCGACATGGTCTGTCTGTGTGTGTGTCTGTGTGTCTGTGTTCAATTTTAAGCATGAAGGAATTGAGCTATGAGGCTGAAATTTTATATTTAAGTTAAACATCCCCCGGGACCGGAAAAATAAGCTTTTAATCAAAATCGGCCAAAGAGTACTAGTACTTTACTGATGTACTTTTTCAGTTTTTTTCGATTTTCTCAAAATTTGCTACAACGATTTTTTTTTAAATTCAAAAATCAATTAATTTTTAGATTGTCTTTAAAATGTATATTCTCATTTTGCAATTGAAATCTTCTGAAGACCACTTTACTCTTGTATTTCATAGGGAAGATAGGAGAAATGGTTGCCATGGTAACAAAATATAAATATTTTCCCATACTTATAAATTTTACATCTGAATTCAAATGTTCCGTACTGTCGGGAACTAAATATATGTCGACACAAAAAATCTGGTGTGACAAGCACAGAACACAACTTTCGATTACCGAAGGTAAGAGAAAGTTGTGTGCTGTGCGCCAGTCACACCAGATTTTTTTATTGAGAACGATATAAAATTCATTGTCTCTTTTGAAATATCTACAATAAAGGAGAATCAATTGAGTTGAAAGAAAATTATGTCTGTTTTTGTTTTCTGAAAACCATCATCCAACAAAATTTAAGACTTTGTTTTTCTCCTAATGACGAATTGGACTCTACCCTAAATGCAAAATGTTTATAAATGAAGAAAGATAATTATTTTTGAAAATACTAAACTATTAGACCGTTTTTTTTTTTTTTTCAAAACTTTATTAATCAGAGGCAGGTAAGCGAAATGAAAATATTCTGGATACTCTCGGGTACTCCCATTACGATACAGTTTATTTATGCTCCGTCATCACTCCTTTCTATAAAACTAAATATATATATAACAATGTTGATCACTTGCTATAGGTATGCTCATATTCGTGAATGTTTGTATATACATTGATGATACTGATGAATATTATTTACATTATCAAACGTGCTTACAAGGAAATTAGATGGATATCCAAAATTAAAAAGCAATGTTATTCGTTCCTTAATTTATAAAATCTTTATTAGACAGCATTCAGAATATTTCATTTTGCCCTTCCTTATAATTCATTCTACACAGCCACTACATCTTAGTTTTAGTAAAAGAATTTGCACTTAGATGAATTCAAACTTGTATATTTATATATATATGCAAAGATAAGTTTTCTCGGGTTAAGTCGCGTGGGGTGCTGAGATTTACTCGACGTTTCGGCTCTCTTTTCGGAGCCATTTTCAAGAGAGAAGGAAGTTAGGAGGTAATGGTGGAGGGGGTTTTTTACGGGGTCGCAGTCTTCCTGGTCCCCAGGTCAATTTGGTGGATGACTCAGAGGCGTGGATTGGTCTCTGAGAGCTGGAGGAAGGTTTGTTGTGTGTAATTGTGTTCGGTTTAGAGAGCCGAAACGTCGAGTAAATCTCAGCACCCCACGCGACTTAACCCGAGAAAACTTATCTTTGCATACATCCGGTCGCGGAAACCTTCCAGAACATATATATATATATATATATATATAAAAGAATCTATTTTTAGAGGAAGTTTACTCGTCGTTCCTTGAGGTGGATAAGGTGATTTCTGATTAAAAACAAAATGTTTTTTTTGTATCTTGGGATTTTATTGCGACTGTTTTCTGCAGATTATCACAGTTTCGGGGTCAAATACCCCATCATCAGGCTGAAACAACATACATATATCATCACAATTTTGCTCACAAATGGTGTCATCTTTTATAATTTAATTATAGCGTTATGATTTGTACGAAAGCAAATAAAATTTTTTTAAGAAATTAAGAGATTTTTCTTTTTTGTTATTTTTTACATCTTATAGCTAAAACAATTTTTTTATATTTAATCTTATTTTTATAATAAATTATACATATGCATAAACCTAAAAAAATTTTATTTGCTTTTGTACAAATCATAACGCTATAATTAAATTATAAAAGATGACACCATTTGTGAGCAAAATTGTGATGATATATGTATGTTGTTTCAGCCTGATGATGGGGTATTTGACCCCGAAACTGTGATAATCTGCAGAAAACAGTCGCAATAAAATCCCAACATACAAAAAAAAACATTTTGTTTTTAATCAGAAATCACCTTATCCACGTCAAGGAACGACGAGTAAACTTCCTCTAAAAATAGATTCTTATATATATATATATATAAAAACTCGTACAATCCAGTTATTTTCAAATACTTGTATATTTATTTTTTTTTATTTAAATACAATGGACTTTTTAAGCTTAAGAATATTAAGGTTCAATAATTTTTTATTTTAGGAAAATGATAATGAAGCTCCCCAGGTCACTTATAAATTAAATTCAAATTGTAATAAAGAAGCAGATTATAGTTCATGTAGTAATAAACGATGGAATGTGGAAATCTCAGCTAAGGATGAAAAATCAGGTAGGTAAATAAGAAAATTTAAGAGTCGGCTGAAAAGCTACTCATGAGAACGAATTGGGACAAGCTACAAATTGCAATATTTATTCTCCAGTTTTCTGGTGGCTTTTTCGGATCCAAATGGCCAACGTATCGTCGATGGCGTAATAAATGCTCTTGGGAATACGAAATACCACCACATAATTTTACAACATAATCAAGCGTGACTTCATACTCCAATATTCTCCCCAAGTTGAAGATTCCGCATACTTCATTACTTCTCTTTGCCAAATCTTCAGCCCTAATCTTAAGAGCAATAATTTCATCGTCGACGATGAGGCGAAGGCAACTGTGGCCATTTAGATCCGAAAAAAAGAACACCAGAATTTTTTCAGAACCTGAAACATTGGGAGAAAAATAAATAATGCATTTTGTAGCTAAATAATTGTATTCAACTTTATTTTTTTTCTTAATAAAAATTCCAGGCCTGTTAGAAATCAGTACACAACCAGAAGGACTTTATTTCCAAGAGCCTTTTGTGGCTGGCACAAGATCACATGTAACAGCAAATTTTTGGGCAACCTGTTGCACAAAGCAAATGTATTTATCTGTAACCGACGTGGCAGGATCTACTGCTAGTTACACAATCTATTCAACAGGTAATCTATTATATAAACTATTTTTTTTTTTTTTTTAATTCTTATTATTGACATTCATTTTTTTTTTTCATTTTAGCTGGAATCTTAAGCCAAGGGGAAATTGCAGCTATCGTTTTGGGCGTGTTATTATTCATTGCCATTTTAATTGCAATCATAGTATCTATTATTATGTGTAGAAGACGGCGTACTCTCAGAATTAAGCAAGTTGCTTCTTAATTTAATAATAAATATAAATATTAAATTGAAAAAATGTATATAGCGTAAGCTGATAAAGTTAGATAAGTGTTATCTAAGAAAAAATAGAATATGAATAATTCATAAGCATATAAATATATATGGGGCATTCCACGCCAACTCGACCACTTTTGAACCCGACCATTTTTGATTTGGCTGAAACTTTGTCATCTTTTTGTACCCTTTTGAAAACGTGTTTGAGAATTTTTTCAGATTTTACGACCCAGCCAAAAAAAGTTATAGCATTTTCAAAAAACATCGATTTTTTTTTAAATAACCGTAAAACTGTCAAAAATTAACTTATCGGGACGTTTTTTTTTTAAATCTTTGTCTTTAAATGTACTTTTCAGAAATAAATATGACAAAATTTTACAGATTCATCTTGAACGTTTTTTTTTGAAATTTTCGGAAAAAAACAAAAATTTCGGGATGAATGACACTTTTTTTTAATTTTTTCTTTTATAAAAAACTTTGATTTTTTCTACAAATGCTCTGAAAATTTCAGAGTGGGATAATTTCGTGTTCTATTTTTTTTTATTTTTGAAAAAAAATTTTTTTCTCCGCTTATTTATCATGATGGTGGTCTTAAATTCTTCCAGGATTGACTGAGATTCTAGAAAATTGAAGAAAAATAATAATAATAATAATAGTTAGAGGTGATGAAAATCGAGAAAATTCCATTTATCCTGAAAAATTAGAAATTAGTTGTGTATTCAACTACTGAAGAATTTGAAGTGTCAAAGCTTAGAAACATGGGCGTAACTAGGGGTGCAGGGGGGCCTGGCCCTCCAGAAAGCTCCTTGCCCCAAGAAAAATTAAAGGGGGGCCATGGGACCAGCCATCCTTCGGTGGGCCTGGAAAGCCCCATATTTTCTCAATTTTTCTTGGGGCAAGGAGCTTTCTGGGGAGGGCCAGGCCCCCCTGGCACCCCCCTAGTTACGCCCATGTTTCTAAGCTTTTACTTGACGCTTCAAATACTTCAGTAGTTGAATACACAACTAATTTCTAATTTTTTCAGGATAAATGGAATTTTCTCGATTTTCATCACCCCTAACTATTATTATTATTATTATTTTTCTTCAATTTTCTAGAATCTCAGTCAATCCTGGAAGAATTTAAGACCACCATCATGATAAATAAGCGGAGAAAAAAAATTTTTTTTTTCAAAAATAAAAAAAAAATAGAACGCGAAATAATCCCACTCTGAAATTTTCAGAGCATTTGTAGAAAAATCAAAGTTTTTTATAAAAAAAAAAATTAAAAAAAAGTGTCATTCATCCCGAAATTTTTGTTTTTTTCCGAAAATTTCAAAAAAACGTTCAAGATGAATCTGTAAAATTTTGTCATATTTATTTCTGAAAAGTACATTTAAAGACAAAAATTTCAAAAAAAGAAACGTCTCGATAAGTTAATTTTTGACAGTTTTACGGTTATTTAAAAAAAAAATCGATGTTTTTTGAAAATGCTATAACTTTTTTTTGGCTGGGTCGTAAAATCTGAAAAAATTCTCAAACACATTTTCAATAGGGTACAAAAAGATGACAAAGTTTCAGCCAAATCAAAAATGGTCGGGTTCAAAAGTGGTCGAGTTGGCGTGGAATGCCCCATATATATATATATATATTAATATATATTTGGATCCTCATCTTTAATATTTCTCAAATTATATTTGATGAAAACGGCCAAGATTTTGAGATTTGATCTCAATATTTTTGTTCAACTAGAAAACAAATTTTTTATATAAATAGAAATAAAAATACCTATAAGACTTTAATTATAAGAGTGTTTTCCAATATGCCTATTCAATTTATATACTGTATAGTGAGGTCCCATAGAAGATAAATTTTCCTTTAATATTTTAATAAAGTTTATTTTATTTTACACATGATATTAAATGCATTTGAGTTTATTTTAAAATTGTTACGGTAATTAGATTGTTAAAATTTGTAGAAAATTATTGATTTTGCTGAAGTGACATATTTATGAAATATTGCTACGTTGCAATATTGCTGCAATATGTTCTTAAAATGTGATTGGATAAATTTCCTCTTAATTTCTTTTCTCAAGAATATCAAACAAAATCTCCTATTAAAAGTAAAATAGATTATTATTTTTTATTAAATCAAAAATAAGGTGTCAGATTTTGGGTAATTTTAGAATCTAGAAGGATAAAATATTTTTAATTCATAAATAAATCCTCAATAAATGATAAATGTGTTTTAATAGTATAATTTTTATAATTAAACTTTTAGAATAAAAAAAATAAGAAAGTTGTATTTATTTATTTACCTTCTGGAAGGGGCACAGGAGTTGGATCCTGAATTGGTGACATTATTATTGTATTTCGTGTAAAACTCTCAAATGGAAAATTGAGCCTGGCTGCAGATAATAAAGGATTTTGAGGCGCTCTTGACTTGTCATATTTAGAACGATCTGCCATAATTTTTTTAATTAATAATTTCACTCACAAAAAAAAAAATTTGGAAAGGAGCCTCTCTCAGGTTAACTTGCTAACCTGTTAAATTAAATAAAACATTAGTAAACATTAAATAATTTAATGAAAATTAATTATTGTATTACCATTAATGTAAATTTCAAATAATTATGTCCAAAAAGTATTGGAAAAGTGTAAAAAATATCAACAGATGGATATGTCAAGTGTCATGAAATTTCTCTATTCAAGAGACTCATAGATAAGCATTTCATGATTTACATTTGATAAGCGCATAGTGCTGACATCCAGAGGAATTTTTCACTACTAATAGTATTATGTCCAGACCAGAGTTGGCAAGTTTTATCCCACCGTGTATAATACACGGTTTTATACATGTATAAAACTATGTTGATGTATAAAAGGTATAAAACTGTAAAAAAACCAACCCCCTCCCCCTGAAAAAACAGCTTAAAAGCTTTTCATATTTCATAATGTTCTAATAATGTTCTAAAGCATTGACGATGTGTTTGCTTTTTATTTAGTGAATAATATAATCAAAATGTTAATAATTGAATAATGAAATTTTATTTGGACTTCCTTTCTCGTCGGGTTTGCGCATGCGCATCCAAGTTTTATACGTTTTATACATTTTATACGTTTTATACAAGTTTTATCCGCAATTTTTGTATAAAACTGCAAAATCATGTATAAAACCCAACTCTGGTCCTGACAGAGTTGGGTTTTATACACGATTTTGCAGTTTTATACAAAAAGTGCGGATAAAATGTATAAAATGTATAAAACTTGGATGCGCATGCGCAAACTCGACGAGGAAGGAAATTCAAATAAAATTTCATTTTTCAATTAACAACATTTTGTTTATAATATTCACTAAATAAAAAGCAAACAACATCGTCAATGCTTTAAAACATTATAAAATATGAAAAGCTTTTAAGCTGTTTTTTCAGGGGGAGAGAATTGGTTTTTTACAGTTTTATACCTTTTATACATCAGCCTAGTTTTATCCGCGAGTTTTATACATGTATAAAACCGTGTATTATACTCGGCGGGATAAAACTTGCCAACTCTGATTATTTCCATTTAAATTTTAAAATCAATAACGCCTTTTAGTAAATTTTAATTAATTAATTAATACTACCAACATATAACTAGTTTCGGGTATTTTAGTAGAATTATAGATAACAATTTTTCTTTTTTTATTCAATGAGTTGTAAATTTCATGCTTTTCAAAGACGATTTTTTAAATACGCCGAGTATAATACACGGTTTTATACATGTATAAAACTATCACGGATAAAACTAGGTCTATGTATAAAACTGTAAAAAACCAACCCCCTTGAAAAAACAGCTTAAAAGCGTTTATTTCATATTTTTTAATGTTTTAGAGCAATGACGATGTTGTTTGCTTTTTATTTGGTGAATAATATTGTTGTAAGTCGCTTTGCACAGGTGTTGTCTGTTGCTTTCTCAGGGGATTTTTGTTGGGGTTTTTTCAGTAAAAGTGTTGTAATTTTTAAATTTATATTTATTATATTAATATACAGTCTGATACTTCGGAGGTTGAGAGAGAGAATGATCTCGCCCCGGAGTGGGGGTGGCCTTTTATGCCTTCTTCCAGACAGTAATCCCCCATTCCCAGGGGATCAGACACACGTGTAACGATTCCATTTGCAGAATTTGCGCTTTTCTGTGGGAATCTTTACATGTGTGTCTTGTTCTAGAAATATATCAAATTTTGCCATCGAATGAGTTTAAAAATAGAGCTTTAGATTCCAAATATCAAATTTTGTATCTCTCTCTCTCTCTCTGTTCTTTTAGCTTCACAACAATATAATCAAAACGTTAATAAAATAATTGAAAAATGAAATTCAAAAATTAAATATGGAACCTAGCCTACAGCTGTCAATTCATTTGTAAGTATATTTATTATTTTCTTTAATTAATTAATATCAGATAATTAAATTTAGTTTGCTTTTATTTTTTTAGGTTTCTGATAAGGAACTAAACATGTGGAAAATTAATTTTAGAATAGGCCTATATATGGCCCGAAAAGTGGAATCTGACCTCTGAGCCCTCCCCCCCCCTTGGGACCGCTAGTGGTTGGTGATGAAAATTAATGTGCATAAGAACGCAATTTGCAGTGGCGGCTCTCCCATAAGAACTCTCGGATGCCGCCCCTCCTAAAGATTTGAAAAAGTAAAAAATAATTAAATACCCATTCAATTATAATTATACATCTAACTAACCAAAGTGTTTTATCAGTCGCGTACATCGAAAATATAGGAAAAAAAACAGGCAAAAATAGCGCGAAAAGTGCGTATTTATAGCCGTCGGACGCTCTCCTGAACGCCCCAATCCATCAACATGCAGTTATATGGAGCGGTGGGGTGCTGCTGGTGCTGGTGCTATGACGCGTGTAAGCTTGAGTCGAATGGGAGTTTTGGGACGCCGTCCGAGCATGCGCAGAGCGAAGCATCAGCTAGTCGCCACACAGCGCGCCGGCGTTCCTTAACTTTTTAACCGCATTCTAAGTGTTTAACGAATGTGTGATTGGTATGTAGTGTGATTTAGTGTGTATGGTTTAGTGTTCTCTTGGGGGCCCCCCCAGACCCCCCGGTGGTGCGCCCCCCCGGGCATTAAACTCACGAGCCGCCACTGGCAATTTGATCGAGTTATAATCAACTATCTTGTATTGTTATGAAATAAAAGCATTTGCATTTTCTCAATTAAGTGGGTGTGTATGATCTAGAAAAGAAAAGAAAGATATGGGTCGTTTTGATAACTTACCTACCCCAACATTAAAATAGCCTCCCTATGGAGAAATACATGGTGTTTGTCCTTCAGCATTAAAATAGCTGAAGGACAA
>JAKCPI010002371.1:0-13805 GCA_023213315.1 Euborellia annulipes | reverse complement strand
GACAAAAAAGCACAAAAGATATGGAAAAAAATGCTTAAAAAAGCATAAAAATCTTGAATAAAAAAATTGTTCAATAAACATTAAATTTGAAATAAAGCATCTCATTAGCAACTTTTGGCAAAAAAGCTCAACTCATACCAATGGCGGATACATTTATTTTTAATATAAAATTTAATAGTTCTACTTAAAAATTTTATTTTTATATATATTCTGATAAGGGGCGTACAAGCATTACGTAACGCAATTTTTGAAGATTTTTGACCCCCCCCTCTTCCCATGTAACGCGCCGTAACATTTTCTGACCCCCTCCCCCTAGACGTTACGTAACTAAAATACCAGTTACGTAACGCGTTGGTCAACCCCTCCCCCCTTGTAACGTATGGTAACATTTCCTCCCCCCAAATTGCGTTACGTAATACTTGTACGCTCCCTAAACATGTACAGAATGCAACTTTAAATTACCGAAAGTAAGAGAAAGTCGTGGGCTGTGCGGCCAGTCACACCAGATTACCCCTCCCCTCTCCGAAAAACTTTTCTGGATTCGCCCTTCAATCATACCTTACTACTAAATTATGATATTATTACATTACTATTACTAATACGTATCCAAAATGGCTTAAATAAAATCCATCGGACTGCCTGGGGATTCGAACCAGCGAGCCTTGATATAGAAGGCCAGCACGCTAGCCACTACACCAAGGCCCGTGGGCTTACGAAATATTAAAAAGGATCAAAATAGGAAAGGCGAGGGTCTGCCAAAGTGGGCCGAGTCAGAGTCGGGGGGGGGGGGGGTCTAGGGGGGTCAAATCCCATAGTTGTCTTTCAAAAAAAAAATATCTGCGCCTATAATTCATTTGTCTAATACACTTAGTTTTGCGTAATTCGTGTGATAGTTTGCTTATAAAAGTCAGCAATAAGCATTTTGGATAAAATCCGGTCTTTATTAATTTGTATTACGGCTCCTAAAATGTAGGCAACTGTAACGCTGGTCTGGCAAGAGGGTTGCCCAAAACTATGGCGTTTTCAAGGTATTTAATTTAATGAAGGGGAGCAAATCAAGCCTCTAAAAAAAAGCTTTAATAAATAATTTTTGAACGATATTTATGACGAAATGAAGATGAGAAGATGGGTGGTGGTCTTCTCTTTATAAAGGAAAACCAAGATGACTGGAATGATTACTAATAGAGAGCTGTTATCGGTTTTTGGTCTAAGGTTGGCGTAAGAGTGACACCAAACATCCGGATATTATAAAGAGAACAAATTGTATGAGAATAGAGCAGTCAGTCGATCGCAAGTGTCTAAATGACCAACATGGATTGGTGGCTTTATCCGATTGTGTTGATGGTGTTTGTATCCTGTCATGGGCTGGCTCCATCTCCACGCATTTTGACAGCTGTCAATTCTGCCAATAACAACAACAACAACAAGAGTATTGATAGACTAGTTGAAGATTTACGTAACGTGATGCTGGACCGCTATCAAAGGGGACCCATCCTGGTCATTCAGGATTCGGAACCAAATGTATTAGCGAGTGCACAAATTCTATGGGAGAAAATCATGCAGCCGGGATCTATTGGACGAGATCTTCTTCTTTTGCCGTTTAACGCAACAGGTAAAATTTTAATTTTAAGTTAAATGCTGTTCATCAAACCACGAGAAAATATATATTTTACTTAGGGAGAGGACGGGCAAGCACCCTGAAGATGAGTGGGACTAGCGCTCGAAACGTCGGCGACAGAATATAACTTTTTTTTTTATTTTTGCTTGGCTGCTGCGTCTCGGAAAGGTCCTCTTCTAAATGAATATCTACAGCCACCAAACTCAACAATTATATATTTTAATAATAATAAATGTAATCAGGATAGATTTTTTCAGGGTTTTGTTTTGAACTATCTGAGCTCATTCTCTAAATTTGGGTGGGGGTTGAACCCGCTTATAACCCTAACTACGGCCCTGCAAGGAATATTTGCAAAGTAAAATAATGTTCAGGTTTATTAATCATTTCATATCTGAATCTCCAGTAGGTATATGTTATACAGTATATAGATACCAGAGCAGTAGCCTAGGCCAAATATATTGAGAGAAATATATTAAAAAAAAAAAAAAAAAAAAACAGCCTGGCTATATACACTTCCTATTATGTTAGCGAGATGAATAGCTGAGTTCATATATAGCAGAATAAATGAAAAGCCAAGCAGCTATGTTTATTTCTTTATTATATTCGAAGTCACAGCCTTTCGACCTATGTGTTTTTTGATAGATATTTCAAAAAATGTCTAACGATCTAACAGGTATATCTCATTCAGCGTCTCGTCAGAGTCAATATGACTTTATTGATTTCAACTCGACGCTGAATGAGATATACCTGTTATTTTGAAATATTTATCAAAAAAACGCAAAAGTCGACCGAAACGTCGCTGTGAGTTTGAATATAATAAAGAAATAAACATAGCTTTTGTGAAATTGATGAGTGTTAGTGATGCCGAGAGAATTATAAACCGAAACTCCTCAACCACGCTGATTTTTCGGCAAGGGTGTAGGAAGGGAAAAAACAAAAACAAAGTTTTTTTTATTTTTCCAAAAGAGTTTGATTCCTAATATTTCGAAGCAAGGGCGGATACAGGGGGTAAAGGGGGTAATTACACCCCTGAGATTTGAAAAAAAAATTCTTTGTTTTCGAAAAAAAATGTATTTTTAATGTAAAATTTTAAAAATTAATACTTGAAAATTTGATTTGTATTTATATTCTGGCCAACAAGTACAGAATGCGCCTTTTAAATTACCGAAATTAAGAAAAAATGTGTGCTGTGCGACCAGTCACTCCAGATTACCCCCCCCCCCCTCCCCGAGAAACACCTCTGGATCCGCCACTGTTTCGAAGGCATAAAGACTCTTCTTCTTCAGAGGAAGCTGAAACAATCATAATGTTAACAAAAGTAATTTTTACAAGGGCCATTGCAGTACCTCAATTTACATTCCGCTAACATTACAATAACAGCCAAGGTTTTTTACATCAAGAAAGCCATTTGTCTTCGATAACTCTAGCGAGCATTCTATTTTGATAATTCCAATATAATTTCATTTGTTCTTTATTTTTACTTTCTCTTACCTATATGTATATGTTAATAGACATATATATATAGAGAGTATTTTTTTTTTTTTTTGGAATGGGTGCATAAGGTCCGAAAACCTATAATGACCAGTGGTCACATGCAGCCAGGAAGAAAATAAAAACAAAAGGAGAAGCATAAAAAGGGGAACTCAACTGCGGAACTGAGAAGATGCCTGTTGATGTTAGACTTGAAAGTCTGAAGATTGTAGGTTTTGGGGAAGATAGACGCAGGGAGCTTGTTCCAATCACGGGAGGTCATGGGGATTGGATTCATGTCAAAAATTCGATGTCGAGATTATGATGGATCTTCACGTTTTGAGGTCCCTGAGTTCAAAAAAGTGGTTTTCGCGACATGGTCTGTCTGTCTGTCTGTCTGGGTTCAATTTAAAGCATGAAGGAATTGAGCTAGGAGGTTAAAATTTTATATTTAATTTTATATTGAAGTCCATTTTTTTCGACCAGTGAGTGTACTTGTGCTTTTTCTTTGATGACGTTTTTTTAATAATTTCGTTAATAATTAACAGATTTTTACGAATGAATAATTTTTAGAAAGCCAAAGAACTATAGAATATCGTAAATATATGTTTTTTTCATTCAGGGATATATAAAATTGTATTAGGGGTGACCAAAGAAAAAAAAAACTAAAAAATTCGATTTTTTTTTTTTTTTTTTTTTTTTTTTAAAACATTCACACTTTTTTTCTCATTCACACTCACATTCACACACACATTCATACAGTCTTTTCGGCAACTTAGGCCATTTAAGACTTTGACGATAACCGTTATTAATAAATATACATATATGGGGTTCAGGCATTTTTATTTAAGCCATCTGGTATCCAGATGGCTTAAATAAAATCATCGGACTGCCTGGGGTCCGAACCCGCGACGTTTGGTATATGAGGTTAGCACGCTAACCTCTACACCACGCCCCGTGGGCAAAATTCGATTTTTCTAAACTTTAAGCCGTTTGCGGCACGTCTAAATGACCTCCGATTGGGATGAAACTTGAAATTTATATGTATTATAACTATCTGCATATTTTTAAAGGGTGTTGCCTTAAAAAAATCCAGGTAATATAAAATTAGAGCCGCTTTAGAGCACATTTTCTATTGAAATTTTATTTTCTCTATAGCTCTAAAATCTGACGTGAAAACTGATGGCATTTTTGGAATCAGCGCTATCCAAATACCCAGAAATTGCTTCAAATTCTCAGTCAACAAAATCACTGTTGCCCAGTGTAATTAATTATCAGGCCAATTTATTTAGATCAACGCCTTGCGCTATAATTCGGAGTTCTAGCGACCCCGTCTTCAAAACTATGCAGGGTCAATTTTGTCATAATATTGTATACAAGTTGGAAAGGCGCGGCTTCGCCGCGCCGTTCCCAACTTGGCCCTGGCGGGCGGCGTCTTGGGACGTGATCAGTAGTTTTCCCCTTAATTTTAAAGCCCATATGATTTCTGCCCAAATGAAAATACACTGAATCAAGTTTAAAATAATTGAATATTCGCCCTGCCCGGCCTGTGGGTTTTGAAGACCATGAAAAAATTATGGGCGGGTAGCAAGTCTAAATTTCACTTTAATAAACTGATTAGGAGGACGGGGATGCAAATGAAATCGGACGGGCAAGGACCTATTAAAAAATGAAGGGTCGGACTAAGCCGAGCGCACACCCACTATTCAAGAAAAGAATATATTGCCCTCCCCCCTAGAGCCCCCTAATGGTCCGATGGTATACATATTATATATCATTTTACTCAGAAGAAATTCTACTTTCTGAATATTTCTGAATATATAAAAAAAAGTATAGGTTATGTAAGAAAAAATATTTGCCCCCCCCCTCTAATGGTCCGATGTTTAGCAAAAGCTTTTCACTTCTTGGCCTCTACCCCTAGTTTATGGGTGCAAAATTTCAAAACAATTGAACAAATAGTTTTTGAGTTTTCGTTGACGAAAAAATTTACCACAGACACACACACACACAGACATGATTCGAAAAACTACTTAAATGGTTTCACGGGACCTCAAAACGCATTTTGGCAGCTTCAGAAAAATTTCGATTTTTTTACGATTACATTAACTTTACCTCAACCTACGGTTGATGGGCAAAGTTAAAAATAAACAATTTTAAAATATTTCTTTTTTCTGACATCTGAAAAAGTTTATTTTTTATTATAAATTTAAATATGTAAAAAAAATTAAATATTTTTAAATAATTTTTTTTTTATTTGATGGATTATTTAAAACCTTTTATTAAATAAAAGAAATTTTATACAATGTATGATTCAGGGGGTATCATACATCGTCAAAGTCTTAAATGGCCTAAGTTGCCGAAAAGACTGTGTGAATGGAGAGAAAAAAGTGTGAATGTTTAAAAAAAAAAAATTCCTAGACATTCATTCATTCATTCACTAAATTTTCGTCGGTACGGGAGGGTTTGAAAAATTTCCGGGTCTGAAGAATGGTAAAAATACCCGGCGCTAAGTAAAAAAAAATAAGAATATGAGCCAAATGAAATGTGGTCGTGGAAGGCTCTATGAGGGAATGAGTTGAAAATGATTTTTTTGCTATGTTTTGAAGATATCTAAAGAAAAAATTGAAATAATCTATAATTTCGTTCATTTTAGATACTAAGCCATGCCTGAGAATACTGCAATGTGGATCATTCAGAGCAATCAAACAAAAAAAAATTTCTTACATTTTAGAAGTGGTTTTAAATACCCTAAACAATGTCTGAATTAAATGAAATGGTATTCATTTTTTACAAAATTTAATCTAGAATGTGAAAATCTTTGGATATCCAAGATATCTTATATCATTAAAAAGATATAGCTAAAATTGTATACAAATATCTCGGAAAAAAAATAACTACTTAAAAGTTTGTCTCGTGATTGACGAATAGATAGTATACGTATATATGTCTGAGAATGCTGTAATGTGGCTCATTTGTTTCCAAATTTAATGTAGAATAATACAAAATTATGAGATTTAAGATATCTCTTACCATTCAAAAAATATAGCCGAAAATTGAAAGAAACTCTTCAAACAAACAAACAAAAAATAAAAATTTCTTCCATTTTTAGAAAAAGTTTAAAGAACTTAAATAGAGACTTATCAGATCCAAACCGGGCTCGTTTTATAGGAAATTTAATGTAGATTATAAAAAGTAAATCATATCTAAGACATTGATAATCGTTTAAAAAATATGGCCATGAATATGAAAAAAATTAATAAAAAAAAATTTTGTATCATACGGCAAAAGTTGCACAGCCGCTAAACAATGCCTTAGAATAGTGCAAAGGGTCTCATTCTTTTCCAAATTTAATGTAGAAAAATACAAAAATATGAGATTGAAGATATCTCTTATCATTCAAAAATATAGCCAAAAATGTAAAAAAATAATCGACTAAAAATGAGTTTTTTGCAATTTAAAAAAAGGGGGTATAACTTTTTCATGATTTTGGATTTTTCTAGTCGTCAGCAGATGGTACTGAATCAAATAAAAAAAACCGCAATTGTCTAGCTTGTCTAAAGACACAGATGTTTAAAAACCATCTCAAAAAATGAAAATTTTCGTGTTATTTTTTTTCACACTTGAAAATTAAATAGAAGGGGTTGATAAAAAAAAATGAAATTTACCTGACTTAAAGTATAGGATGTGAGGAACATTTCGCAAAAAAAATTATTGAAATTGGACAATAAATACTGAAGCAAAAAAACAATGAAAATGAACTGAAGCCGCGGCAAAATCATCAAAAATGAGGTTCTTTTTGCACGAATTATTTATATGTGTAAACAAACCTCAAAAATAGTTAAAAGAGGTTTGTCATTTTCAAAATTTAATGCAGATTATTGACCAATTCAGATATTGAAGATATCTTTAACCGTTTAGAAGATATGGGTGAAAAAATGAAAAAATATCGTGAAATTTTTGAAAAAACATAGAAAAAAATGAGTTTTTCCCCTCTTAAAAAAAAGTGGTGCAACTTTTTTAAGATTTTGGATTTTTCTATTTGGTTTTAGAGGATTCTGAATCGAATGAAAAAAACCCCATATCTCTAGGTGGTCTAGAAGTACCTTAATCAAAAAACGTCTTTTCAGCTTTATTATAATATAGATTATTAAAAATATACAATTTATTCACACATTATCATTTTAATTATTTATGAGGTTCAAAAACAACCATTTCTTTAGTTATCGAGATATTAATAATATATTAAAAAAATTTCATCTGAAATAAATTTGAATTTGCCAAAATAATAGCGTTTTTATTTTAAATCTATTGAATTGAGAATTGTCATAACGGACATATCGTGTCTGCTAATTGAGGAAAAAAAATCCACTTTTTGAAACTATAACAACTACTAAAGGAGGGAAGGAAATAAATCCTGAATCGAAACGTGTCTTTATTTTATTTATTTATAAAAAAAAAATCAATTTTTTATATATTTTTTAGGAAGTCAAAAAAGATAAGGGTCGGCTGTTTAAATAGGTGTTTCATTATTATCAAAATTCTTTCATTTTTTTTTTTTTATCAACAATCAGCAAATAACGATAAATGATTGGTTTCTGTTATAATTTTTAGTATAATTACTTAATATTTGCTAACTGTTAAAAAAAAAAATGAAAGTTTTAAATCAATATTGAAAAATAATGTAATGTTAAAGAATAAAGATAAAAAGAGTATCTATACTAATTATTTTTGTTAAAATATTTGATGAATTACTCAAGAGCCCTTCATCACTGGAATACACGCCCTACAGGGAGCAAGCAAGCCATTCGCAAAAAAGTGAAGCGTCCTCTGCAGTGGCGGATTAATGCAATTTTGTCGGAGGAAGGGGGGGCGGTTTTTTTATTTTTTTTTTTTATTTAAGGACTTTGTCGGCATCTATGCCCATTTAGACCCCTTTCCTATTTATTTAAATTGGTAACAAATTCAATTGAAATTAAAGAGCGGAAATCATAATTTCTTTAGATTACTAGTTTTTATAACTTTTTTGAATTTCTTCTCGGGGGAGGGGGGCGATCGCCCCACCGCTCCCCCCCCTCCTTAATCCGCCCCTGGTCTTCTGACTTGTAAACAAAAATAAAATAAAAAAAATCTGGTGTGACTGGCGCACAGCACACAACTTTCGATTACCGAAGGTAAGAGGGGTGTTTAACTTAAATATAAAATTTCAACCTCGTAGCTCAATTCCTTCATGCTTAAAATTGAACACACACACACACACACACCCACAGACAGACCATGTCGCGAAAACCACTTTTTTGGACTCAGGGGACCTCAAAACGTGTATTTCCATCAAAATCTTGACATCGAATTTTTGACATGAATCCAATACTTTCTCTCTATATATATATTACACATATACATAGGTAAGAGAAAGTGAAAGGACGAAGATAACCTATACACTGTATAGTATACAGGGATCATCTTCAGTGCATATATGAAAATTTTGTCATAAGATTATAAAATTTATCAGAAGCGTATAGGTTACGAATCTGGTCGTTTTTTTTTGCCTGGGTATATTTTATATATTGTACGGAAATATTTGAAAATAAATCACGAGAGGAAAAAGGCCGATTCTTTTTTTTCTCCTTAAGCTTTCAAAAGGAGGCAAAACAAAAGAAAAACTCCCTAAAAGATTACTGATTTTTTTTTTTTTAATTTTCTCTCACACGGCCACAGCATCGAAATCATTTGGCCAGTTCCCGGTTTAGAGAAAATGAAAAGTGGTCACAAAAACAGACGAGAGGAAATTAAAAACCTTATAACAATATCCCTATTCTTTCCTAACTCACTTTGTAGATTAAAACACTTGTAGAAGGACCGTCCTCTTTAAAGGAAACAGGACTTCACTTTAAAGTGAAATATATAATTTATCAATCAACTCTTTATTTTTCGGACAGCTTAGGAGAGGAACATGCTCCATATGTCCTACTATTACAATCACAATAAGAGTTCCGTCAGATGGAAAAGGTAAAGTCTGCTGGGCGTTGCAATTTGTCCTAAACGCAACCTGATAATGATATCAAGTTCATATAGAGATGAAAGTCCTTTTTATGGTATATTTGAGTCATTATAGAGAAAAGAATAATGATGACCAATATCCTCACCCGCATCACAAGCAAGACAGTCCACTATTTCATTCCCCGATATCCAAACATGACTAGAACATATTTGTTTTAAATTAAGTTGTATGCTGGGTATGTGAGATTGGAGTCGGGAGGAATGAAACAGCGTTGTCGAACACCTTTACACTTTTATTTTAATAGACGTTTCGGTGACCATAACGGTTGCCATCTTCATTGGCACTGAAGATGGCAACCGTTATGGTTACCGAAACGTCTGCTTAAAATAAAAGTGTAAAGGTGTTCGACAACGCTGGTTTTATTCCTCCCAACTACATACTTGTTTTATATTTTTTTCTTATTCGACTTAATTTATCTTGAATTAGAAAAACCAAATAGTTATCGCATCTACTCTTATAAAGTAGTTAAAAGCAACCAAGAGGCTTTGGGAGTCAGGAATAATTACAATATCCTTTGAGTTGATACTCAACTCAATAAATAAAAGAAAACTTAAAAGAGAAAATTCAATATGTAATTTATAATTAATACTAAATTGATCTGACTATGTCAGTTTAAGAAACTACTAATAACGTTTTTTTTAAACAATAGGTTTGGGGACCCTTTGGCGAACAAGATCTAACGAAGCCTTTCTACAAACCCTTGGCCAGATCGGCTCCAATGAACAACAGAGTTCACGGCCAGGAAATAAAATCCAAAATGTGGCTTTTTGGGCTCTAATACAAGGATTAGAATCAATCGACTTCGATGGGACTGTCATTTTAGTTGCGGGAACTCCCCAGGGGAAAAGAAGATGAGCAGATGGCTGAAAAGGTGTCAACTCAATTGACCACCCATAGATGCAAGGTGCAAAGAAAATCTAAATTGCAAGCAATAACTCTGAAAATTAAGGACTCTCATTAAAGAATTTTTTTTTTTTCAGCTGCATTTTCTATGGTTGGGTGAAGAAAATGGCGAAGAAGATATTTTAAAGGGATTATCTAAGCTCTCTGGTGGACTTTATTTCCAAGTCGATCCTTCCACTATCACTTTGAATTATCAACTTTTGGGATGGAATGAGACTGCTGGAAATGAAACTAATATGAAAGTGAGTATGAATATGTTGTTTTATTAAGAAGGTATTAATAAAGATAAAAAAAAACAAGTATTGATCCGCGAAAGGAAAAAAAGAAGGTCTCCAAGGAAGATGAAATTTCTCAATCGGAATTCATTTTCTGCTATGTAGTGACGAATACTCAAAATAAGCAATCAATTTCTGTCATGTTTTTATATAAATTCTAAAGTTTTTGTTTTTGTTTTGGGAAGGAAAACGTTCTGTTGGTGTTTCGATGGCATCTTTTCGAGGATGTCAAGATCCCTTTTCTAGTGGACAGCTCTATTTCTTTATTACACATTCAAATAGTCGGCGAAATCAAAAGCGCGAGACTTCGAGATCCAAAAGGTATTTATATTTTATATATATGCGATAAACAGAAGAATGGTAAAATAAAAATGATATTTATATCGAATGGGTAGATTAATTATCTTCAAGGGTAGTCTATAATTTTGAGTGAGCAGCCCCACCTTTTATAGTTTGGAGGAAAAGTGGTATAGGTTTTACGTGAAACATATTTATAAATGAAATTATTTAATATAAGTGAGGCTTCACTGGGTTGTAAATGAAAAGAAATATTTGAATTTCTAACTCGATATATTTTGGGTTAGAAATTCAAATATTTCTTTCATTAATAACCCAGTGAAGCCTCACATATATTAAATAATAACCTACTTTTGTACATGACAGAGTCAAATATAAGGACTCTCCGCCAGTGACACTTCGGGTTGACACATGTCAAGAGAAGACGATTACAAAATATCCTCCAAAAACCCCATTTCAGCGATATGACGTTTTTAGGGAATAAATATTCTAAACCCTTCCAGGCTCTGAACTTGATTTTATAAATTGTTTTTAGATTTTTTTTTTCTGTAGCAGAAACATAATTGTGGGTTTTATGTTTATTTTAACAAAAAAAAAAAAAAAAACAAGGCTTTTATAAAACTAAAAAAAAAACCTTGTTTAATTTATATAAAAACTAGCGGCAAGGTTCGCCTTCGGCGAACCTTGCGCTAGCTCAGGGGGCTTCGCCCCCTGGACCCCGAGCTCGCCTTCGGCGAGCTCTTTTGCCGCCTTCGGCGAGCAATGTTAGGATTTGCGGGCATGTCGCTTGTACGCCCATCGTTGAAACCCTGAAATTCCCGGAGCATAAACCTTAATTCGTGGCCAACCCTCAACATCGATGCCTCGTTTCTTCTTTAGAGCAAAAAGCAAATTTATATCTCAACCCCTTTAGAGGTCATTATAAAATTTAAAAAAAAAACAAACTACAATTTACCCCGTCCATATTTATTCAAATTGATTGGTTGACAATTTAAATTAATTTTATGGTTAAAACCATTTTTGAACGATTTTAACCACATTTGACGCCCGAGGCCGTGGCTCAGTGAGAAGACATTAGCTTCTCGCACCGGAGTCCCGGGTTCGCTTCCCATCCTAAGCGAGAAAAATTTATTTCATTTTGATTTGACTACAAATCATTTGAAATAAATAGGGATGGGGTCTAAATGGCCTTAGATGCCGAGAAGGGCCTTAAAAAAAAAACCACATTTGACCAGTGCCCTGGTCAAAATATAAAAAAGTATTTTTTGTTAAAACCCTGCTCAGGGGCGGGAGGTCTTAGGATCAAAAACAGTAAATAGCTTTTTTTTTTAATTTCATTAAGTTTTTTTTAGGCATCGAAGGCATTAAGACTCCGTTTATATTTATTTTAATTGACTGGGTAGCGAATTCAATTGACTGGATACGAACATGCGACCTTTGGTACAAATGATTAACCACTACACCAAGGCCCGAGAACACTAAATCATTTTATATCCCTTGAAAGATATTTATTTAAGAAACTTAAATACAAAAAAATCTTGTGGATGTATTATTTACATTGCTATCTATTATCGTTTAAAACATAGTTTCTCAACCTTATTTTGCTCAACTCTCCCCTTAAGAATATGTTCTTTTCTAGAGCCCCCCTCCACCCACCCCCTTATCTTAATTCACCTCTCGATAATTTAAAACAGCTATTGCCACGGTAATATTATAGTAGAGTCGTAGGATAGGATATGACACCTATCCTAATTCTGAGTTTAAAATAAAGAATGAAAGAATGATTCAATAGGGGCAATTAAATTAAAACGCATACTTAGTTATATCAAGGAATATTAATATTAAAATTCTAAAGACATAAATTTAAGACATAACTAATTAGAAGGTTGAACGAATATTATGTATTTTAAGAAGTTTGTTAATAACAGGCTAAAATTTACTAAAAAAACAACGGAAGGTCGCCGCGTTCAGTAACTTGAAATAACCTCTAATAACAAAAATTAAACGATATTAATTTTTATTTTACTTTAGCACGTGATTAGCGATTTTTTTTTTGCCTTTTTTAGACTATAATTTTTAATCAGCCCACGTCCCTTCTAAGGAACCTAAATGCCCCTAAATATCTCTAGGTCTTCTACCGCCCCCTGAAAGTCTGAAACTCCTAGAGGGTGACGTTATCGGGTACGTTGAGAAGCTATGGTTTAAAAGATATTAAAGATATTATAATAGTAATATCCTATGGAAAATTTATATTTCTGAAAAAAATTTGTTAAATCTCACAAATAGATTATGTGTATAAAAATTATATAAATTCTAATAATATTTAAAAAACTGGGGGTTTTTACTTTGTCTTTTGGCGGGTGGGAGGATAGGGGTTGGGGGCCATATATTTCGAAAAATGGCTTCTTAAATGACGCCTTGGGCACAAAAGGACTCTACATGCCAAATTTCAGCCTTATAGGTATTATAGTTTAGGCTGCGCGTTGTCATCACTTAGTCACATCTCTCTTTATATATAGAGAGATGGAAAAAAAAAGAAGAGTTGAAAAAAAATGCATTTTTCACAAAAACGATCAATTAGGGTACCGAGCGGCCGGATTTCAAAACACAACACCGAAATTGCTTTTAAGGGGGGGGGGGTCATTTAAGGGGGCTTTTAGCGAAGAAAGCATATTGATATCTCATTTGAGTTAAAAAGTTGGAAAAACCGAATTTTTTAAGAAAATGACGATTTGGGGTACTTAGAGGCGGAATTTCAAAAAACCCCGAAATTACTTTTTAGAGGTTCATTTAAGGAAACTTTGAGCGTAGAAAGCATATTAAAATCTCATTTCAGTTAAAAGTTGGAAAATCCGAATTTTTTTACAAAAATGACAATTTGGGGTACTTAAAGGCCGAATTTCAAAAAACCCTGAAACAACGAATTTAGATATTCATCTAAGAAAAATTTTAGCGAAGAGAGCAAATTAATATCTCATCTCGTTTAAGAATTATTTAAAATTTCAGTTAAAAGTTGAAAAATCCGAATTTTTTTACAAAAATGACAATTTGGGGTACTTAGAGGCCGAATTTCAAAAAACCCTGAAACAACGAATTTAGATATTCATCTAAGAAAAATTTTAGCGAAGAGAGCAAATTAATATCTCATCTCGTTTAAGAATTATTTAAAATTTCAGTTAAAAGT
>JAKCPI010002370.1:0-13329 GCA_023213315.1 Euborellia annulipes | reverse complement strand
TAATAAGTAGGGCTCGGATTTCGCCCTATTTGCCTTTTTTTAATTTACGGCTTAAAATTTAGGCCAATATGATATGTATACGTTTCATGAAATTCTGAATAATGCCTTTTTTAGTGCCTATTTCAAGTTCAAATAGCCAATTTCAATTTTTTACGAGCTATACATAGCCTAAATTTAAAATTTTTTTGAATTATCAAAAAAATATTTCAAGGGAAAGGGCTAAAGGGGGTAATTACCCCCCCCGAGATTTGAAAAAGATACTTTTTTTCGAAAAAAAATTTATTTTTAATCTAAAATTTTAAAAATTACTACTTAAAAATTTGATTTGTATTTATATTCTGGCAAACAAGTACAGAATGCGCCTTTAAATTACCGAATTTAAGAAAAAAAGAGTGTGCTGTGCGACCAGTCACACCAGATTACAAAAAATAAGACATCAATTTTTAAAATTTTTTATATTTCTTAAATAATGCCTTTTAAGTGCCTTTTTTTAATAATAAATGGCTTTTTTAAGTGCCTATTTTAATAATTTTTAGTGCTTAGTTGCCTACCTATTTTAAAGATTTTCAATGCCTATAAATCCGAGCCCTAATAATAAGATAGGCCCTAAGAGTATTTAGAAATTTTCAAAATAGAACTACTACCATATGCCTTTACATAGTGAATGTGAGGGGGGGGGTGGGTTTAAAACAAACAAATAATGTTCCCCCCAAAGAATTTAAAAAAAAGCTGCGTTTGTGAGAAATCCAAATAGATCATGAGTTTTGATTTGTTTGGTTAACCACATCTTGTGGCAATTGCTTTTCAAGTGCAACTCGAGTGTGAAATCTCCATCGGCCATTCTATTGACAATTTAGCGCGTCACTGCGTCAATGCGTCCGCCGTCCCGTCGGTCGTCTATAGTACATGTGCCTGTGTGTGTGTCTATTCTGTTTGATGGGGCCCGCGTGGGAATATGCCCCCCTTAAGTGGGGCACCAGCATCTCCCCTCACCCTCTCTGTTGTACTAACAATTAGTTACACGCAATAAATGAAGCGCAAGGCCACATATGTCATCTCACCCTCACCTTCATTAAAATGCCAAAAGATCAATTGAATTATACAAAAAAAGGGACATTCATTTTTTATAAATATTCGAATTTTAATGGAATTTAGAATCGATATAAGCTTAGCTATTTTTTTTTTTTTTTATGCCTTTGTCTTTGCAAGAAATGAATACCACGAGAGAAGGGGTTAATGTCTTTTTTCTCGGGGGCCATGGGGAGTTTGGCCTCGCCAATAAAGAACACTCACACACGTGTTAATATCTAATTTATAATTATTCCTTATTTTGAGAGTTCGTCTTCATCTTCCCCGAATCTGACTTCCCCTTTTAGAAGAATCTAATCCAGGGGTCCATTAGAAGGCGTTCTTGGTGGGCGGTAGGAGCTTTACCCGATAAAGGAGCTACTCTACTTTATTTTTGTTAAATTAGGCCTAAATGACTTTAAAAACATTAAAAAATAATTTTTTTTTTTTCTTTTAACATTTTTTTCGGCATCGAAGGCCATTTAGACCCTTCCTCTATTTATTTCAAAAGGATTGGTGCCAATCCAATTGGAATAATAAATAAGATTTGATGGCTGTGAATGTAATAGATTTTGATAGGGCAGGTTCAGCCAAATAAAAAGCCTTTATATGCTTCTCGACTCCGGAGACGATTTTTTAAAGATATTTTTAATGTCTCATCATCAGTCCGTATCGAAAATTAGCATAAAGGTAGTCATTAATATACAGCACATGTACATATGTACAGCATATGTACATATGTACAATGACTACCTTTATGCTAATTTTCGATACGGACTGATGATGAGACATTAAAAAATATCTCGAAACGTCTCCGGAGTCGAGAAGCATATAAAGGCTTTTTATTTGGCTGAACCTGCCCTATCAAAATCTACCAATTGGAATAAATTGTCGTCTTCGGCGAGCAATTGCAAAATTTCCCTCTCTGATTCCACTTCCTGTGACTCTGGCCAATCTTCGAGAGAGAGAGAGAGAGAGAGACTGTTAAACGGGCACATACACACAGGAATTCAGTGGCTAGGGTTTTATATAAGCAATGATATTTTCATTAGACTTTGGTGTTTGTAGCGAAATTCCAACATAAGTATTTGGTTAGTAATTATTATTTCGTATGATTTAACTCTCTGTAATTCTGCTACATAAATTTTTAAAGCAAAGTTATTTCCTTACTTTATAAATCACCCAGACTCTAGGGCCGGTATTCATAATCGAGACTTATTGAACAAGTCAGACTAAAGTAATTTCTTAAGTTCACTTTCGATTCATAGTCACAAACAAGCAATCCTTTGAGTCAGTGCAAACAAGCAGCACCTGGGGGAGACTTGACAAAGTAAAGACTTGACCTAGGTCACTAACCCTTACTTATTCGATGTTTTCGTTATTCAGAGTTATTTCTTAAGCCAAGACTAGTTTCAAATAAGTTCGTTCGATTTCATAGTTATTTTTCATGCGGACTAGATAGCAAACAAGTCATAATTTAACAAGTCAAGTCGAGAGGTGACTTGAGTCTTTGTTTTTGACAGCAGTTGTCAGATTTTAATTTTGAAATTATCATAAAAGTAAAAAATTAAGGTAAGAATTAATTATTAAATTAAATTATTATTAAATAACATTATTATTTATTCAAATTTCCACTTGGAATATAATAATTAATAAAAATATATTTTTTTGCAGTTCTATTTTGGAAATTATAGTTTATTAAAAAAGAAGAGCACTATTATATTATTATAAAAGGTAAATGAATACTTTGTTTTAATTTACATTTGGAATATAATCTTTAATAATAACTAAAATATTTATTTTAGATGGACTTGCATACACAATTATGATTTAAATTTATATTGTGGAAGTGTTTTTTATGATGAACTAAAGTGTTGATAGTTAATAAAATAAAACACGGTAGTTTTTTGGTTGCAGGTCAATTTTCGACTGAACATTCAGTTCAGATGGTTATAAATCATAATCTTCAGGCTTGGAAATCACAATCAAGTTATATTTACTATAATAAATGAATGCTTTCATTTCTTTATAATATAAAAATACATTTTAGTTTTATGATTAACAAAATTTTAAATAAATTAAATTTTCATTGTACATGTAATATTTGTTATTTACCTAAAGAAACCAAAAATCCTTTGTAAAGATATTTAAGAACAATTCTTAGCTTATTTTTTTCCAAATGATGTGTCTATATATTTTTTTTTATTAATAAATATATATTTCTATTTATAATATAAGGCCTTATTATAGTTTTTAACCTAATAATTCAGCTGTCCTTGTTTATTTTTTTTTTTAATTTTATATTTTTGTAAAAAAATTAATTATTTTTAATTAAATGTTTTAATTTATAGTATTTATTTAAATTAATTTCAATTTTTATTATGTTGCCTACTTCACACAACGTCAAATTATTTTTTCACAATAATATAATATTTCTGTAATATTTTATTCTTTGAAATTTTCGACTCGCCATATTAGCCGAAGGTTGCCGATTGTATCCGATCGGAGCCGAGCATAGCCGAAGTCGTTGACTTGACGAAGCAATTGGTTTGGCAAACAAGCAATGTTTATTGGAACTCTGACTTCAAAAAAGTCTTGCTTGAATAATGTTTATGAAATCATAAGCGAACTAGATCGACTTGTTCAAAAAGTCTTACTTCATGGAGTCAGACTTAAGCACGAAAACAAGTTTCAATTATGAATACGGCCCTAGGGATTGTCCATCATTCAGATATTTTTAACCAAGTGGGAGATGGAAAATTTTACTAGAGGTAAAGGTGGTAATATGAGCCCGGTAGGTATTATGAGCCCCCAATATATCTCGTCATAGAGTTCACACAATCTAATGGGGATTGATGGAAACACTGTGTTCCGTTCTTTTTTAGGCCTCTAGAGAGCTTTGGTTCAGTTGTTAATGATAGATGGTGGATAAATCAGGTGTTTGTGTTTTCTTCTACTAAAAAACTTTGAAAGGTACCTATTTAGCCCTTAATTATGATTATTATTCGATTACATTTACTTTAATAGGCTACGCAATCTAATAGAGTAGGTTTTAAGCTTTGATTTAATGTAGGTGATAATTAATTTAGACAGTAACAAAGATAGAATATGCTTTGAGGAAATTCAATATGGCTATGTCGGTAATGTGAGCCCCCTTCTGTGCCTGGTATATGAGCCCCAATTTTTGATGGTCCGTCAATACCGAAAAGTCCGTTTTGGAAATGCCAGTGGTAGTTGATAATCCCGGAGATGAGCATACGCCCTGTAAGTTTTGTGAGGGACTTTACTCTGCCAATCATCAAGGAGAACTGTGGATATAGTGCCTGATGTGTGAAATGTGGGCGCACAATGACTGTGCTGGGACTGAAAAAGATGTTTATATTTGAGACTTTTGCAGATCATAAAATATTTTCTGTTTTCCAACTTATTTACACTAATATAGTTTTGTAATTAACAAAATACAATTTTCATAAAGGATATTTGTATGACTAACCTCTTTTTACTTTCTCTTACCTCTATATATATATTAATATATAGAGAGAGAAAGTATTGGTTTCATGTCAAAAATTCGATGTCGAGATTTTGATGGATCTTCACGTTTTGAGGTCCCCTGAATCCAAAAAAGTGGTTTTCGCGACATGGTCTGTCTGTCTGTCTGTCTGTCTGTCTGTCTGTGTGTGTGTGTGTCAATTTTAAGGATGAAGGAATTGAGCTAGGAGGCTGAAATTTTATATTTATGTTAAACACCCCCGGGACCGACAAAATAAGCTTTTAATCAAAATCGGCCAAAAAGTACTAGTACTTTACTGATGTACTTTTTCAGTTTTTTTCGATTTTCTCAAAATTCGCTCTAACGATTTTGATTAAAATTCAAAAAATCAATTATTTTTTAGATGCTCTTTCAAATGTATATTCTCGTTTTGCCTCAAAATTGTTTGAAGCACACTTTACTCTTGTGCTTCATAGGAAAGATAGGAGAAATAAATGGTTGCCATGGTAACCGAATTTAAATCTTTTTCTTTTTATTAGATTAAAAATCAATTATTATTTAAACGCCCATTTTTTTTTTCGGAGAAAACATATCTCTCTCTCTCACAAAACTATCTTCTCTCTTTCTACGCGTTTTAAATTTTTCTACCTTATCTTCGCATTTGGCCAATGTTAATTTCCTATAGGGATTTGTATGTTAATTTCGATTCAAAAGGGGGTCCCCTTTTGGAACTTTTTACGCATTTAAAATTTTTTTTTCCAATTCTTATGAAATTTTGTATTTATTTACGAATCTATATTGTGTATAAAATGTCCAAATATGAGATTAAAATTTTGAAAAATAACCATAGTTCATTTGAAGCAATCAACATTTAAAATGCAAGTTTGAAACTAGGGTGCTATGGGAAACTAAATATATCTCGACACAAAAAATCTGGTGTGACCAGCACAGTGCGCAACTTTCTCTTACCGAAGGGTAAGAGAAAGTTGTGTGCTGTGCGCCAGTCACACCAGATTTTTAACACTCTTTTTCATGTGTTTACTCTAGGGGCTCATAATACCAGCACAGAAAATTTTTTTCAACAAAACGAACTTTTTTGATTTTTTGTTATTATTTCACTTTCTGTGTATTTAATCGACTGCATACTTTTTAAATATATTCATCAATTGTTATAGTTGAAGTTCAACACAAATAATTTAGCAAAAATTATTTAAAAAAATGTATTATAACAAAAAAGAAACTAGGGGCTCATAATACCACCTTTACCTCTACTACTTGAGGAACAAAAATTGGGCGGTCTGTAAAAAAGTTGATCTTCCTGATCTAATAAGTTTCTCCAACGCCATGGAGCACTACCAATTTCATAAGCTTATATTTTGTTTCATTTAAGGTCTTTATCGGTATAGACCCCGTTCTAATCTTTGATTTTGGCGATTTTTTTTTTTGAAAAAATCCTCTAGGGATGGGGGGGGGGAGATGTGGAAGGATCCACTGTTCAAATGAATATATCAATAGTTTTTCTTTGCAGGTAAATTCATTTTTATTTATTTTCTCTTCTCTTTTATTCGCTAGTTCTTTGTGGTGTTTAGCAAGGGGAGCGATAGGGTCAGGGGTGGTCTCCCTGCCACGTGACCTGACCGCTTTATATAGCCAAAGGGCGACCACCAAACAACCCTCTGACAAATCCCTGTTCAAATCTTATCAATCCCTTTTTTTAGTGATTGCTAAAACCTTCAGGATTAACCAAATAATCATTGAAATAAATAAATAAATATGCAAATTAGACCCGGTGGTGGTGAGTGTATTAAATAGAGACATCGCCTGAGAGACATCTTTATTTTTCAATTATATCCTGGGAAATATAATTTTCTACAATCCATTCATGTAGAAAACTTTTAACTCGTGAGAGATTTTCATAACAATAGACTAAAAATTGGCCTCAAGAAATGAATATTAATGAGATAGAAAGGATTTCCAACACGTACCAATGGATTAGAATCTATATATATTTAATTTGTTAATGTCCATCCGTCTGTCTGTCACGTTTTATTTCCTTTAGGATTTTGAAATAAGATTTTGTACTTTCATAGAGGACGTTATGGAGAGTCCAGGAAAAATAATCTAGTCCCCAATTGGGGAGATTCAAAATTCCTGATAATTCGAAATTTTCCCCATTGGTAAGCATTCGGTTCTCACCTCATGAAAAAATCAAAGCCAGTTAATTAAAATTCTTTTTTTAGTGAAACAAAAAAGACAACTTTAATCAAAACTTAATTTCATGAATAAAAATTTTAAATCATGGAAAAATAGAAAAATTTCTCTGGAAAACCTGGAATTATCAGGAAAATGTCACTGTGGCCACCCTTACTATATCTTACAATACATATACAACAACAGACGAGCGACTTCTCTTTGGCAATGACCCTGTTCTATCAAAACAACAACTTGAGCGGGTAACCTCTGGCATTGTATCCATGATTTTCTGATAAAAATGGATTAAATTTGTGTAAATTTAATCCTATCAACATTTGAAATGAGAATAATAAGAATAATTGGTTGTATGGAATTTTATAAGGCAATTTCAAATAAACAATAGTGGCAGCTAGGAACAGCATTTTTTCCAGT
Source organism: Euborellia annulipes (assembly GCA_023213315.1). NCBI lineage: Eukaryota > Metazoa > Arthropoda > Insecta > Dermaptera > Anisolabididae > Euborellia > Euborellia annulipes. The sequence goes on along the minus strand of JAKCPI010002370.1, from coordinate 6,146 downwards.
TCAGCCATTCAGATCATATAATTTAAAAAATCTGGTGTGACTGGCGCACAGCACACAACTTTCTCTTACCTTCGGTAATCGAAAGTTGTGTACTGTGCTTGTCACACCAGATTTTTTGTGTCGACATATATTTAGTTCCCGACAGTACGGAACATATGAATTCAAGATGTATAAAATTTATAAGTATGGGAAAATATTTATATTTTGTTACCATGGCAACCATTTCTCCTATCTTCCCTATGAAATACAAGAGTAAAGTGGTCTTCAGAAGATTTCAATCGCAAAATGAGAATATACATTTTAAAGAGCATCTAAAAAATAATTGATTTTTGAATTTTAAAAAAAATCGTTGGAGCAAATTTTGAGAAAATCGAAAAAAACTGAAAAAGTACATCAGTAAAGTACTAGTACTCTTTGGCCGATTTTGATTAAAAGCTTATTTTTCCGGTCCCGGGGGTGTTTAACTTAAATATAAAATTTCAACCTCATAGCTCAATTCCTTCATGCTTAAAATTGAACACACACCCACCCACCCACCCACCCACACACACAAGACAGACCATGTCGCGAAAACCACTTTTTTGGATTCAGGGGACCTCAAAACGTGAAGATCCATCAAAATCTCGACATCGAATTTTTGACATGAAACCAATACTTTCTCTCTATATATATATTACATATATACATAGGTAAGAGAAAGTAAAAGTAATCAACCAATTTGCTTGATATTGGTATCAATGTAAAGCTAAATAAATAAGTTTTAAAAAGATATACATTTTATAAATATCCGCTTAGCCATTTCAAAAATATAAGACTTTGTTTGCGCGCTTATGGGTTGAGTCGATTTAGCTGCACGCAAGTGTATATTATGAGAAAAATGATTTTTATCGATGGCTTCCGGCGGGCGTTCAACAACCTTCTCATCTAGGCCACCAAGCCAGACGTTGAGCTCGTGTTGCTCCCTATTGCTTGTTAACAATGATCTTTAGGCTGTTGGCCTTTCTTCTTGCCAGGTCCGCCGACTATTTTACGTTGTTAAGTTAAAATATCTAACTCGAAAATAGAAAAAAAAATCTGGTGTGACTGGCGCACAGCACACAACTTTCTCTTACCTTCGGCAATCGAAAGTTGTATTCTGTGCTTGTCACACCAGATTTTTTGTGTCGACATGTATTTAGTTTCCGCCAATATATTAGAATTTAAGATGTCAAATTTTTATAAACATGGGAAAATATTTATATTTTGTTCCCATGGCAACCATTTCTCCTATCTTTCCAATGAAGCACAAGAGTAAAGTGTGCTGCAAACAATTTTGAGGGCAAAACGAGAATATACATTTTAAAGAGCATCTAAAAAATAATTGATTTTTGAATTTTAATCAAAATCGTTAGAGCGAATTTTGAGAAAATCGAAAAAAACTGAAAAAGTACATCAGTAAAGTTCTAGTACTCTTTGGCCGATTTTGATTATAAGCTTATTTTTCCGGTCCCGGGGGTGTTTAACTTAAATATAAAATTTCAGCTTCATAGCTCAATTCCTTCATGCCTAAAAGTGAACACAGACACACACACAGACAGACAGACCATGTCGCGAAAACCACTTTTTTGGATTCAGGGGACCTCAAAACGTGAAGATCCATCAAAATCTCGACATCGAATTTTTGACATGAATTCAATACTTTCTCTCTATATATCGCAACGATCCCAGGGAGAGATCGTTTTTTTTTATTAATTTCATAATTATTTCGCTAATTTCAATTTTTTTAAATTTTTTTTATAAATCCAGTTCGGGAATAATCTTGAAATATAGATAGATTATTAATCCCTTTTTAAGTCGAATTCTTATTTAAATATAAATTTAAATATGAAATTCTAAAAGAGAATTTATTGAGAAATGTTGATAAAAGAAATAATCCTTTACTTTTCCCCTTCCACAATTGAAAGGATAGCAGATCGGCCAGAGTGGACAAAGAAGAATATCATTCATTGGCGGGCTGTGAAGCCACTATCATCTTCAAATATATCACTCGATGGCTCATTATCCAGCCGCCAACATCCGACATATCTCAACGGCGGGCTGTGAGGCCGCCAATATCTTCTATCATTCGACGGCTAGCATTCACACACATTCGATGGCTATGGAGCCGCCCTCGACACCACTCGATGTGCAGCCGCCGCCACCACCTATTTTGTCTTCGGGCCGAGAGACGGTCACCATTTAATGCAGAGGACCGAAACGTCCGCCTTCACTGCAGTTCGGACGAAGGTCGGCCACTTGCGACCAAAACGCCAATCCCCACCGAAGACACCAACCATCTATTTATACCTTTTTATATTTTATTAAGGTTGTTCGGACATTAAAGCACTTTGGTAGATTAAAAGCTAATTTTTTAATATGTTATTAATCACTATCAAATACGTATAAAATAAAATTTTGAAGCAGATCTGACACAGGGTTATCGTGTAATTAATTTTTAAAAAATTGAAATTTAACATGTAGCCTATGGGGAATAACGACGAAATTCACACATATCGAATTATATAGGCATCTGTGCAACTGATACAAAAACAAAAAAACTTACATTTTATTAATTCACTTCCGAGGAATATGTTAAAAATAAAACCAAAAGTTTCTGCCGACCGCTTTTAAAGATATTTTAACAAGAAAGTCAAAAAATTCTCCAAAATGACAGTCGCTAATATCTCTATGTCAGATACATTTTTTTTTTCAATTTTACAATATTTTTTCTCGCAAATCGTCCATTGTGTTTAAACTGATTTGCATTAAACATTGTAATATATTAAATAAAATAAAATTTAAGGCGTTTAAGATTTAAAATAGATAGTTGATGAATGCAATGTTGCCAGTTATATATTACGTGAAATACTGCTCAAGTCAAAAGTCATTCATTTATTATTTTTGGTAATTAAATTATTAACTTAATCCAATTATAAACTATGATAGGTCACGACTAAATTATAATAAGGAATTTTGGCATTCAAATTTTTAATTTTATTTAAAAAAAATTTAGATTCTATTATGACTTACGATGTACTATCCGAACAACCTTAATATTTTTCAATAAATTTTAAATTTGAATTTTTTTTAAATAAATTATAATTTATATTTTTTTTTACAATTTTATTTTTTATTTTTGCGAGCAGATTACTCTCCCTGAATTCGTCCTCCCCGTTCTTGTCTCTTCAAAAACGTTGCGATTATATTACATATATACATAGGTAAGAGAAAGTAAAAAGAACCCACGCTCTCCCACGATTTATATTTACGAGTTTAAGGTCCCATTTCAATGAATATTATGTTAACAAATTCGATGATAAGGTAATTGAGAGGTATTTTCTTAATGAGTCAGGTACTGAAGATGCGACAATAAAATTGACCTTAAACGTCTCAACTTCATTAGTATATCTTGAATTCTAATACAAATCTAGTCTACCAAGCACAGCATACAACTATCAACGACTAGTCACACCAGATTTTGACTTGTGAATGTGTCTGATAGTTCCAATGTCATTTTTATTGTCCCCTGGTCAATATGGCTAATTTTGACATTGGCAAAGAAAGAAAGGGCTGCAACTCTTTCCACTTAAGTAGGCGTAGAGGGAAATCTAAATTGGCTTTCTCACGGTCTCTCTTCCTTTTCTCTTGGTAATGCCTATGATTAGGATGAGGAATAACTCTCGTTTCTGGCATAATCATCATCATGAAGTTTAACAGGGGGAGGACAACCCTCCCCTCTTATCGTCTATAATAAATAGCTAGGAAAGAGTCAAACATTTACATAAGGCGGAGGGGGCGAGAATTTATTAGCCATGAAATGAGAACAACACATATTATTATTAAATGTGTAAATTTTGATTTTTCCCTCTACTAATCGATTTTCTTTTTTACTTTCTCTTACCTATGTATATATGTAATATATATATAGAGAGAAAGTATTGGATTCATGTCAAAAATTCGATGTCGAGATTTTGATGGATCTTCACGTTTTGAGGTCCACTGAATAAAAAAAAGTGGTTTTCGGGACATGGTCTGTCTGTGGGTGGGTGAGTGTGTGGGTGGGTGGGTGTGTGTTCAATTTGAAGCATGAAGGAATTGAGCTACGAGGTTGAAATTGTATTTTTAAGTTAAACACCTCCCGGGACCGGAAAAATAAGCTTTTAATCAAAATCGGCCAAAGAGTACTAGTACTTTACTGATGTACTTTTTCAGTTTTTTTCGATTTTCTCAAAATTTGCTCCAACGATTTTTTTTAAATTCAAAAATCAATTATTTTTTTAGATTCTCTTTAAAATGTATATTCTCATTTTGAAATCTTCTGAAGACCACTTTACTCTTGTATTTCATAGGGAAGATAGGAGAAATGGTTGCCATGGTAAAAAAATATAAATATTTTCCCAATTTTATATCTGAATCAGGGGCGTATATAGAAATTTTTTTCGGGGGGGGGGGGGGCCGAACTCAAAAATTTTTCTGAGGAAATTTTTTTTTAAGAAACTACATTTTTTTTCACACGAAATTTTTTGCGGAACATTTGTTCTTTTGCGGAACCAAAGTTTTCCATCCTGCGGAAAAATTTGTTGCGCTGATGTCTGTATATCCCTATATATGTATAGGTTTTTGGAAAATTTCGGGGGGGGGGCCCGGCCCCCCTCCGCCCCCCCCCCTTATATACGCCCCTGATCTGAATTCAAATGTTCTGTACTGTCGGGAACTAAATATATGTCTACACGAAAAATCTGGTGTGGCAAGCACAGAACACAACTTTCGATTACGTAAGAGAAAGTTGTGTGCTATGCGCCAGTCACACCAGATTTTTTATTTGAATTTAAATTTTTCTAGATCTTTATTTTGGTAGCTGGTGTATTATTATACTTGATTTATTTCTAAAACTTGTTTGCTGCTCTTTATCACTTTAAAATTATAAAAAAAAAATCTGGTGTGACTGGCGCACAGCACACAACTTTCTCTTACCTTCGGTAATCGAAAGTTGTGTTCTGTGCTTGTCACACCAGATTTTTTGTGTCGACATATATTAAGTTTCCGACAGTACGGAACATATGAATTCAGATGTAAAATTTATAAGCATGGGAAAATATTTATATTTTGTTACCATGGCAACCATTTCTCCTATCTTCCCTATGAAATACAAGAGTAAAGTGGTCTTCAGAAGTATTCAATTGCAAAATGAGAATATACATTTTAAAGAGAATCTAAAAAATAATTGATTTTTGAATTTAAAAAAAAATCGTTGGAGCAAATTTTGAGAAAATCGAAAAAAACTGAAAAAGTACATCAGTAAAGTGCTAGTACTCTTTGGCCGATTTTGATTAAAAAGCTTATTTTTTCCGGTCCCGGGGGTGTTTAACTTAAATATAAAATTTCAACCTCGTAGCTCAATTCCTTCATGCTTAAAATTGAACACAGACACACCCACACACACACACACCCACACACCCACACACAGACAGACCATGTCGCGAAAACCACTTTTTGGATTCAGGGGACCTCAAAACGTGAAGATCCATCAAAATCTCGACATCGAATTTTTGACATGAATCCAATACTTTCTCTCTATATATATATTACATATATACATAGGTAAGAGAAAGTAAAAAATTAAGTTTTTAATTCAAATATCTTTTAATTTATGATTGCAAAGATCCCATTTTTTGAAAGATTTCTTTTGACCTTTCAAGCATAATAATAATTCAATAAAATTAGATTAATATTTGATTTCTTTTGAACAACTTATTTATATGAGATAGCAAGGAATAATAAAAAATATATTTGAATAATTGACTCACCACAAAGCAAACTAATCAACCAGATTAATAGAATGGCAGATTTCGCTCGTCCCGTTGTGCTCTTGAATTTCAGTGGAAAACATATTGCGTACCATCGGTCATAATCGGGGAGATGAATGTCAGTGTCAAAACAGAAACGGCAAACCGAGACCGTCTGTAACATAAACAGCAGAACCAAAATATTAAATATACATTTTTTAAGTCGAAGAGAAGTTGCTGTTGATTTATGGAATATTTGCTCTTTTCCATTATTAATCTATTTCACTTATTAAATGATTGGATAAAAAAATGTATGAATTTGATTCATTCATTCAATTATTA
>JAKCPI010002369.1:0-12642 GCA_023213315.1 Euborellia annulipes | reverse complement strand
AAATCATATGCCTATAAAACGGCCGCGCCTCCCCCACTAAACGAATTCCCGCCTCTTTCTCTGAGCTCACAGCCACAGGTTAATTATTCTGTACAGTATGATTCGGGAACCAGTCAACAAAGTTATAAAATTAGGTGCCCGGTTAAATCAAAAGAAAAACAAATAACACCCATAAAAAATTTTAGCTTGACTCCTTATAACATATCTAACAATCTTAATCTCCCACAGTCACCCATTTTAGAAAGCCCTGATTATATAAAATTTAAAAAAGATAATGTCATACAAATCATGTTAAATGCCCTTAATGAAATTATCTCAACTAATTTTCCAACAGTAGTTAACGAGATAGCGTCTGCAAGCATACAAAATAAAATAATTAATATTATTAAAGAATCCCTCCCAACGTTCACAACAGAATGGTAAAAAAAAAAAAATAAATAAATAAATAAATAAATAAAATAAAATAAATTAAATAATAAATATCTGATGTAGTAAAGTTGTGAAAGTAAATTTTCAAAAAGAAAAATAAAAAGCTTTAGTATTTCCCCCTTTTAAAGTAATTTAATTCGTTTAAATAGATAAAAAACAAAATAAAATAGATTAATAAATATAAATAGATAAATAAATAAATAAAATAAAATAAATAAATAAAAATCCCTGAGTAACAAACATATGCATAAAGAAATATCAAATCCCCCCCCTATAAAAAAATAAATAAATAAATAAAATAAAAATATGGCTAATAGAAATAGAAAAGCAAATACAATGCATATTCTACAATGGAATGCAAGGAGCATAAACGCTAATAAGGGAAGTCTAGAAATCTCTCTATCTGAACTAAATATCTCTGTGGCAGCCATCTCAGAGACTTGGCTCAAACCAGGATTTAATTTTAAAATTTCTCCTTATTCAGTGATTAGAGCTGATAGATATGATGGGAAAGGCGGTGCTCTCCTATTGATTCACTCCGATTTAGAGTATGAAACCTTGAATTTCTCATCTTCAAATACAGTACAGATTTGTGGGGCCAGGATCAGCTTTCCAGATGGGAGCAAAATTTCATTTGCTTCAATTTATTGCCAACCTGGACACTACATGAGTGACCAGGAATGGATTAATATTTTCTTGGGGATTCCCGGGCCTTATATAATCCTTGGAGACTTCAACTCACATTCTCCAGAGTGGGGTTGCTCATATTTAGATAGACAAGGGGAGGCCTTATCAAAAATGGCAGACCAATTAGACTTGATCCCATTGAATGATGGGTCGAGCACGAGGCTTACCTATGGCTCAAGCAACTCATCCATAGTGGACATATCGTTTGTATCGTCTAATCAATTCGCCTATTTCAAATGGAGGGTTTTAGATGATAGTCTAGGGTCTGATCATTTTCCACTGTTATTAACAAAGGAGGTGTACTATGACAAAACTCCCTTTAGATTCCTCCCAAAATTCAAGATAAAAGAGGCCAAATGGGATTTATTTAAAATTCTAATAAGCCAACAAATAGCAAATCTCCCCGTATCTGAATCTCTTAACTACAAATACAATTTTATAGTAGACACTATTCTCTATGCAGCTAACATATCAATTCCTGTCTCATCTGGCTACCTGGGGAAAAAACAACCTGTTAGCTGGTGGTCAGCAGAATGTGCGGGGGTTATCAAATCAAGGAGAAGTGCACATTTGAATTATAAGTCTAATCCAACGCTAGAAAACTTTATAAATTTAAAAAAATCGCAAGCTCAGGCAAAAAGATTAATAAAAAACGCAAAGAGACATACATGGCAAGAATTCTGCTCCTCCATTAATAGTCAGACAACAATTAAAGAAATTTGGGAAAAATTTAAAAAAATTAAAGGAATTCCGAGACAAAAAAATAATCCAACTGAACAGGTTATTGAGGAGTTCTTGGACAGACTAGTCCCGCCTTATGTGCCTAAAGATAACGAAAACATTACAAACTTAAGTCCCTCATCTAATGACATTCTTAACTTACCTTTTACGTTTGCAGAACTTGAACGAGCGTTCTATTCAGCCCCTAGTACTGCTCCAGGCATGGATAAAATAATGTATCCTATGTTAAAATCTCTTCCAATAAGCGTTCTTACAATAATATTAGATGTGTTCAACGAAATAAGGGCAACGAGCGAAATACCAGAGGCATGGAAAAACATATTAATAATTCCTATCATAAAACCTGGAAAAAAGAAATCATGTGGGGCATCATATCGTCCAATAGCTCTCTCATCTTGCCTTCTAAAGACGTTTGAGAAGCTCATAAAATTTAGATTAGACTTTTTTCTAGAAAAAAATTATAAACTTCCTTCCTGTTCATTTGGATTCCGAGCCACTTTCTCAACAATGGATAATTTAACCATCTTAACATCCGATATTCAAAAATGTTTTGCCTCAAAATTGTACATGGCAGCCGCATTTATAGATATAGAGAGCGCATATGACAATGTGGACATCCACATGTTACATTCAAAACTAATAGAGTTAGGAATCGGAACTTGGACAGCTAGATTAATATTCAGACTAATGTATGGCCGAAATTTATATATATTAAACAATGGCCAAATAAAACCATCTCGAGTAGTTTATAAAGGGGTGCCCCAAGGCTCAATATTAAGCCCTATTTTGTTTATATGCTACACTCACGATCTCATCAACTACGTAAGCCATAACTCGACAGTTTTACAGTACGCTGATGATCTTGTCATTTATTCTGCTTCAGAGACAATTAATCAAAGTATTGAAAATATTGACATGTCTATCTTTGCACTTACAGAATACTTGGAGAAAAATAATATGAATATATCCCATTCAAAATCAGTCGTTTCTATATTTTCCAAAAGAAGAATCCCCCCTTGGACACAGATAAGCCTGGGAGGAAAAAATTACCCCCTACTTGCGACAGTCAAATATCTAGGTCTAACGCTAGACACTAAATTATTGTGGAAGGCTCACATAATAAAACTAATAGAAAAATGCTCGATTACAATAAATACTCTAAAAGCAATAGCAAAATTCACTTGGGGAGCCGATCCAAAAACCATGCTATCAATTTACAGGGCCACCATCAGATCACAGCTAGATTATGGTAGCTACCTATATAGCTCTGCATGTGAATCCTTCCTTTTGAAAATAGATAGAATCCAATACAATGCACTCCGTATTTGCATGGGATACTTAAGATCATCTCCCACAAACGCAATGCTAATTGAAGCCAATGAGCCACCTTTATTTCTTAGAAGAATGCATTTGGCCAGCAAATTCTTTATTAAGAGGAAAACAAAATTTTTTCATCCCACAATTTCGACAATATATGAACTAGGAGACGCCTATAATAATTCAGGATTCTGGAACAACAAAAATATACCGGTTTTAGTACAAGTAGCCACCAAATTCCATAGTCTGAACATAAAAATAGAAAAATATTCCTTCCCGCCGCGATTTGAGGTATCCCCACAACTAATAAATTTCAACCCTCGAATAATAATCAAACCAACAGATCAAGTACTAGAAGGATTTGACTCAATCATATTCACAGACGGATCAAAATCTCAAAATAAAACTGGATGTGCCTTCTTTGACTCAATCGCAAATCAATCCGTTCTATATAAACTACCGGAACATCTTACTATCCACTCTGCAGAGCTGATAGCAATCTTAGAAGCACTCATATATATTAAACTAAACTCATTTAACAAATCCGCCATTTACTCAGATGCTAAGAGCGCACTAGAATCAATATCGTCCATCAAAAGGCCAGGAGAAGTGGGATGTCTCCAACTAAAGATATTTAGAACATTAAAAGAAATAGCAGATCAAGGAAATACGGTGCTACTATCCTGGGTAAAAGGCCATTCAAGTTCACAGGGCAATAATATTGCAGACTTTTTGGCAAAAAAAGCCGCCAGCTTCGGACAGCCCCTATCAATAGGAATCCCCTGGAAAGACGCAGTCGCAGTCTTTAAATCATCTCTCAAAAAAGAATGGATACAAAACTGGCAATATACAAGTCTGGCAAAAGGAGCATTTCTCAAACATTTAAAACCTCTACCCGGCCCACCATGGTTTTACAATATCAATAGCCTAACAAGACCTGCCATATGCTTATTTAACCGCCTAAGAATTAACCACACTCGATGCCCCCTTCATCTACATAGATTCCACATCGTCTCCTCTCCACTGTGCACCTGCAACGCAATAGCTTCTCCTGAACACCTGATAATGCAATGCCCACACAACTCCAATCAAAGGGACAAATTCCAAAAAGCTATAGAGCCGACCTTCAGAAGCCCACCACCCTACCTCACAATACTAAGAAAACCTACAGAATCGTCCGTCACAGCTTTATATGAATTTTGTTTGATAAACAATATTATTTTATAAACCTTTACAGTAATTGGAAGTATATTTTTCTTAATATGTATTAGATAGTAGTGTATTCCCTACCATGTATTTTACATTATATTATTGCTACTATGTCTTTTGTATTACTGTATTTCATATTATGTATTTTATATCACTGTATTTTCTACTATGTATTTTATATTACTGTATTTCCTATCATGTATTTTATATTACTGTGTTTTCTATTATGTATTTTATATTATTGTAACTATTTTATTGTAAAGAGATTGTAAAAAAAAAAAAAAAAAAAAAACGAGAATGGCGGGATGGCTACTGGCCGACAGCCAATAAATAAATAAAAAAAAAAAAAAAAAAAAAAAAAACACAAACTTTTTCCCTATCTTAATTGAATTGAAGTTTTTCTATATTTTCTAGTGAATTAGTGTTGGTTTCTGGTGTATTGTCTTTTCAAAAGGTATTTTGATATAAAGATAATAAATTATCGGGGTTTGGTTATATGTCTTCGGACAATAACCCCTCCTGGGGTGAGGAGGCTGGCATGGACGTTTCTTGCGCCATAGCCTCTGCCCTCTCGGTGTTAAATGAAGAATCAATGGAACAAGATAAGTACTACAAAAGAAAATTGGAGGAGGAGGTAAACTCTCAAGGTGCAAAAATGAAAATCCCTCCTACTCGAGAGGAGCTCCATCTACGATCATCGACTCCTAAGGAAAGTCCTAACATATCAAGCCTCGCTAATGTAAGTGTTAATACAAATATCATATCTAATCCAGTTGAAGATATTTCTAGTGACAGTAGCTCACCTAAGCCTTTACCTGATAAGCCTCGTGAGCGATTTGCACAATATATAAACAACATGTATGAACATACTGATAGAGGTCCTTTCGTAGTTTACATCGAAAATTTATCCCGTAAAGGCAAAATTCATCCTATGTTTATAGGAAAATTATTGAGATTAAATTGCTTGGACATTTATAAAAACATAATATCTCTAAATAAAATTGACAATTGGTCATTAAAAATAGAAATAAATAATTATCTTTCGGCCAACAAATTAAAAGATCAAACTTTCTGGAAAGAAAATAATTTAATCTGTTATGTACCTGGATTTCTTATATACAAACAAGGCCTTATACGAGATGTGGCGTATTGCTTATCCGATGAAGAGATTGTGGAATATAGTATAGCAGACAAACCCGTAGTAAAAGCAAAAAGAATACATAAAATAATAAACGATAAAAAAGTCCCAACTCCTCTCGCCATACTTACCTTCCGGGGGCAATATGTACCTAGGGAGATCAAAATTTTGGAAGTGCTTTGTAAAGTGGACCCGTATATTCCAAAGGTTATTCAGTGTCGAAAATGCTACAGATTTGGTCATTTTTCGTCAAGCTGTTCGGCTAATCCGAAATGCAGTCGTTGCGCGGAAGAGCATCCTCAAGATTTGTCCTGTTTAAAACAAATCTCTTGTATAAATTGTAAAGGTGAACATTTTGCAACATTTTCAAAATGCCCAGAATACCTTAGACAAAAACAAATAAAATCACTAATGGTAGAGAAAAATTTGTCATTTAAAGAGGTATACATCTCAGTTAAAAAAACTACATATGCTGATAAAGTTAGCGAAAGTACCCCTAATCCTATGCTCCAGGTCGACTCTAACACTAACACTAATTCTGCGCAAGAGGCGCCCCCTTCTATTGATTTGGCGAATTGTAATTATCAATCCAAAACACATAAAACTATAACTATACATAATCGACCTCGGTCTCCGAGACCGAAAGAGGCCCCTCACTTTCAAAGAATAGAAAATATTTCTAACAGCAATTTCACTAACTCCCCAGTTATTACAGACCCCATTTATATAAAGAATGTTAATAACCCAGAAAAATTCAAGGGAATTTTGAATAATATTTTAAAAAAAATAATTTCAGATGAAATTTCACTAGCTAATTTTAATCTATCACCTGAAGATAGTAATTACTTCACTCAGGAATTATATAAGTCTCTAAACATAGATCAAAGTAGATATCATAACATAATTATTTAAATTTTCGTTAAAAGCAATTATTTTATAATAATTCCCACAAATATATAGAGAGGCTTTAAATTTACGTTAATGGATATAAGTAACTTGGATAATACATTTTCAATCCTGCAATGGAATGCTAGGTCGGTAAATTCGAATAAAGGGAATTTAGAACTGGTATTAAGTGATTTAAAAATAAAGGTTGCTGTTATTTCAGAAACGTGGCTGAATACATATCAAGATTTTAAAATATCGAATTATAATTCCATTAGGGCTGACCGGGCCGATGGTAAGGGAGGGTCTCTAATCTTAATTTATAAGGATATTACTTTTCAAGTTCTTTCAACTCGTTCAACTAATGAAATACAAGTATGTGGGGCACGTTTATTATTGCCGGACAAGTTCGAAATTTCTATTTTGTCTTTTTATTGTAAGCCAGGGTACCACTGCCCCTATGCCGAGTGGGTTTCGTTAATGCAAGCCATTCCCAAACCGTTCCTAATGCTCGGAGACTTCAACTGTCACTCCCCCGATTGGCATTGCTCTTTTTTGGATAGACAGGGCAGGGAATTATCACAATTTGCAGAATTTGCTAATTTAGTTGCGCTTAATGATGGAAGTCCAACGAGAATAAATTTTGGATTAGGGAGTAATTATCCTCCTTCCATAGTAGATGTATCCCTCTGTCCAATTAACTTATCTCCTCTTTTTAACTGGCAGGTGTTAGAGGATTCTCTCGGGTCCGATCATTTTCCTATTGTAATTACTTCCCGTGTGGTATCGACGTTTAATCCAATTATTAGGGCTCCAAAATTTAATTTTAAAAAAGCTAATTGGCCAAGATATCAAACTTTTATCAGTCAGAACTTAAGAACGTTTCCCCAGAATGTGTCATTACAAGATAAGTATATAGCATTGGAACAGATAATTTTACAGGCCGCTTTGGTATCTATTCCTCTTATTAAAACTTCTAGCAGAAGGTATTCACAAAAATGTTGGTGGAATCAAAGTTGTTTAGAAGCAGTAAATGATAGAAGAATAGCTCATTTTAACTTTAAACATAACCCTAATATGGAAAATTATTTATCCCTCAAAAGAGCACAGGCAAATTCCAAACGAGTTATTAAAGAAGCTAAAAGAATGTCTTGGCAAAAATACTGTTTCTCTATCAATAGGACTTTAAATGCAAAGGATATTTGGAGAAAAATTAAAAGTATTAATGGAGCTTGTAGAAATTCTAATTCACAGTTACCTAATGATATAGTAGAATCTTTCCTAGATTACTTGGCTCCTCCTGGTGCTCCAGAAGAATCAGGTTTTGAGACTTCAAATGTTTATAGTTTCGGGATACTAGACTCTCCCTTTTCAATGTATGAATTGGAAATAGCTCTTAGTAAGACAACGATGTCTTCTCCAGGTCCTGACAATATTTCATACATTATGTTAAAATTCCTTCCTTATTCCGCACAATACTTTTTACTGGAAATGTTTAATGAAATTAGATTATCGGCAGTAATTCCTAGTTCATGGAAATCCCAAATTATAGTACCTATTCTGAAACCAAACAAAGACCCGCTTTCAGGGAATTCTTATAGACCAATAGCTCTATCATCTTGCGTTTTAAAAATCTTTGAAAAAATTATTAAATTTAGAATGGAACAATATTTGGAATCTAATTATAAAATTCCCCAAACTTCTTTTGGATTTAGGTCTTCATGTTCTACCATGGACTGTTTAACCATACTAATTAGTAGTATTCAAAAAGCCTTTAATAATAAGGAATATCTCTCGGCAGCTTTCATAGACATAGAAGGCGCCTATAATAATGTCACGATTAATAAGTTATGTCTAAAACTAGGAGCTCTTGGGTTAGGTAGTCAAATCTGCAGAATAATATATAATCTTCTGGTGCAAAGGACAATTTTTGTAAGAAGTTCTTCTAATTTGCTGTCTAGAACACTATTTAAAGGCCTTCCTCAGGGATCAATTCTTAGTCCGATTTTATTTCTCTGTTATATCTACGATCTTGCCGCCTATGTAAATCATAACTGTTTCTCCTTACAATATGCTGATGATCTGGTCATTTTTTCAAATAACAAAAGTATTGAAGAGGGAATCTTAGAATTAGATATTTCTATTACATCTTTGAATGAATATCTGGACTCAAATGGACTAAGTATGGCTTCTTCAAAGTCTAAAGTTTGCATATTTTCGAAACGACGACTTCCTAGCTGGGAGAATATTGCATTAGGTGGATCAGAATTTCCAATTGTGGCAACAATAAAGTACTTAGGGATGGTAATGGACTCCAAACTTCTGTGGAAACCTCATGTATTTTATATCTTAGCTAAATGTTCAAAATATCTAAAGATTTTAAGAATACTATCCAATTTCTCATGGGGGGCTGACCCAAAAACTCTTCTCTCCGTATACCGGGCGTCGATAAGGTCGATCCTGGAATATGGTAGTTTTTTATTTGGAAATGCTTCTGAATCGCATTTGATTAAGTTGGATAGAATTCAGTTCGAGGCTCTTCGAAAATGTTTAGGATATATGAACTCTTCCCCAACAAATGGAATATTAGTGGAAGCAAATGAGCCTCCTCTAAATCTGAGAAGAGAGTTATTGGGTAAAAAATTTCTCATCAAAAGGTTATCAAAAATTTATCATCCGGTAATTGAGGAAGTTGCTTCTCTTAAGGTCTCATTTGAAAGGGTGGCTATGTGGACATCAAAAAAGTTACCTATTCTTGTAAAGAATCTAATGCATATTTGGAATTTAGATGTAAAATTGGAAAAAACTTCGATTTGGCCAAGATTCTTCCTAGATTATAATATCATTAATACCCCTTTAAATATATATTTTAGGCAGGAGGATATAATTTGTACACCGTTTTCCACGCAAATATTTACGGATGGTTCCAAATTTATTGATAAAGCAGGATGTAGCTTTTTTGATGCCACGAATTCGCATTTTGGATTATTTAAAGTCTCGGTTTCGCTGTCTATCTTTTCAATAGAATTAATAGCTATAAGAGAAGCTCTGACATATTTTAAAAACTCAAACTATTCTAGCGCCATAATTTTCACAGACTCTCAAAGTGCTCTTCATTATATTAGTTCCAGTAAATTCCAAACAAACCTAAAGAAAATAGCTTTTGATATTCTTCAATTAATAAATATGATACAAACCATGGGTAAAACTATTTCACTTTGTTGGGTTAAAGGGCATTCTTTGAATCAAGGTAATCACATAGCGGATTATCTTGCAAAAAGAGCATCAAATGTTGGCTCCACTATTGCTACACTTACGCCCTGGTATGACATCGTTCCATTATTCAAAAGAGAATTGTCAATAGAATGGTCGAATCTGTGGAAAATCACTAGCCAATCAAGAGGTTCCCATTTATTTCAAATTAAATCTATCCCTGGAATACCCTGGTTCTATAAGACTGATACTCTCACACGTCCAGAAATAACTTTATTTAATAGACTCAGAATCAGTCATACATTTGCCCCCTCTCATTTATTCAGAATAAATTTGCTACCTTCACCATTCTGCGCCTGTGGCTCAATAGAAGCAACCCCATTTCATCTGATAGCTAAATGCAGACTATTTAATCTAAATCGGTATTTAATCCTTAGGGAGATAATACCGCATTTTAGGGATCCGACCACCTTTATGAAAATGTTGCAAGAAGCAAAAGAGGAGACCGTCAAAAGCATATGCAAATTCTGTACTTCAAATAAAATAGTATTGTAATCAATAGTTCAATAATCTCTGTTCTTCAGCTTTCATCATCACCATTACCATAGTAGATACCATATCACTTTTATAATATGTACATGGGCTTTTATTATGTAATTTTACTATGTAATTCTAATATGTTATTTTACTATGTATTTTCTGTTATATATTGGAACTCTTACTATGTTATTTTATTATGTAATTTTTGATATTTTTTATGTTTTATTACTATGTAGTTATTTCTGTTTTATTCATTTTATTTGTATGCTTTTGTTTTATTTCATGTTATTTTACTTATTTATGTAATTTTTTTTTTAAATTTTTTTATATTGTTTGGCATTTACTATATTGTCAAGTTTCTTTTTATAAAAGTTTTTTGTAAACCGATGGCCTTTGGCCGAAAGGATTAATAAAAAAAAAAAAAAAAAAAAAAAAAAAATGTATCGTATTGTCGGAAACTAACTATATGTCGACACGAAAAATCTGGTGTGACAAGCATAGCACACCAGATTTTTTATTTTGATGTGGAGTAGTACAAATGAATAATTATTCAATTTAATAAAATTTGTGGAAGTTTATTGTGTTTGGTTCAGATGGAGACGAAACGAGAATAAAACAATATGTATTTTATGTAGGATTTATTTGCATGTGACTGCAGCCCACAACACAACTTTAAATTACTCAAGAAAAGAGAAAGTGTGTGTGCTGTGGGACTAGTCATATCATGACTCAAATCCAAATTAACTCAATCACCCGTCTGTCCAAATCATTTTAATAGAATAAGCTCAATTCCTTTTATTCATTGGAATTATTTCTAGAAATAAATAAACAAATAAATAATTCTATAATCAAAAGGAACTTTCTCTTTGACGTATGATTCTTATCTTTTAACAAACATATCTCTCTCTCTTTCTCTCTTCTACTTTTAATGATGTTCAAAAGCAAAAGGCGTTCGTTCATTAACGCCGCGCGTTCAATCATTTAATATTAGTTTCCAACAAAATGATGATAAGGGTCCTGAACATTTTCATTTAATTTAAATTTAATGGCGGCGGCTTCAAGCCAGATGGATAGAGGGTTTGGTCATTTAATCAAATTAAGGATAGAAATTGACGTCACCAGAATGAAAATCGGGGCAGATATTATTACTTTGCAATTCCCATGTTTATTTAGGCTACAACTTGATTAAATATAAAATGATGTGCGATGGCTACTAATAAATTAAATGCCAGGGATTGATGGACTTTGCTTTGATAAGAGAGATGGCGCTGATTATATTATTTTTCCCTCAACACATTCCAACATTGTTTGTTTACATAATGCTGGGGGAATTTCTTGAAACCTTGCTGTTGATGGAATAAATAACTATAGTCAATCTCTGATGCATCTCAGAATCTGTGACCTCCGAGAGTTCGAGCTCTACATTTCTAAAGTGTTTTGAACAAATTCGGAAATGACTTCCACTAGACTTTCTCTACATATGCGTGATTTTTATCTTAAGCACGTTAGAAAAAGACAAATTTACATTTTTACTTTCTCTTACCTAAAGACCCTATATATATGTTAATATATATAGTAAGAAAGTATTAAATTCATGTGAAAAATTCGATGTTTTAATGGATATATTGCAATACATGTTTTGAGGTCCCCTAGGTTCAAAAAAGTGGTTTATTTGTGTGTGTGTGTGTGTATCCAATTTAAAGCATGGAGTAATTGAGCTAGGAGGTTGAAATTTTATTTTTAAGTTAGGCACTCTCCTAAGGTGTGAAAATAAGCTTAAGAACAAAATCGGCCAAAAAGTACTAGTACTTTACTGATATACTTTTTCAGTTGTTTTCGATTTTCTCAAAATTCGCACCAACGATTTTGATTAAAATTCATAAATCAATTATTTTTTACATGCTCTTTAAAATGTATATTCTCATTTTTTCATTGAGATTGAGGCCTTAGAAACACGTCAAAAACGCTCGTGTAGAAGGGACTTAATTCTAATATATTGGTGGAAACTAAATATATCTCAAAACAAAAAATCTGGTGTGACAAGCACAGTACACAACTTTTTCTTGCCGAAGGGTAAGAGAAAATTGTGTGCTGTGTGACCAGTCATACCAGATTTTTTATTGAGACTTGTTAAATTCTTTTTTTTTTTATAATTGAGTGGGGTGAATCTTTTTCTCAAATATGTATAATAGTATAGTCTATATATCCTCTCAAGTATAGACTACGTATATATAATCAATAACACTAATTTCTTCTTGAAATTTACTTGAAGCTTCTTGGAATGAAATTATGCTCGTTTTGCCAAAAAATCAACAATCATATTTTCTTGGTTATCATTGTGTCCTTTTGTTAGAATTAAAGTTTTCCGTTTAAAGAAGCATGGAACGTTAGGTGAAAGATCTCCAGTTCAAAAGGACCTATATCTTTTTTATATTTGATTGAAGATATGACGAGAAGAGCGAACTGATTGCGATTTCTCGAAT
>JAKCPI010002368.1:0-79703 GCA_023213315.1 Euborellia annulipes | reverse complement strand
AGAAACTGAAAAATTAACATCGGTAAAGTACTAGTAGTTTTTGGCCGATTTTGTTTAAAAGCTTATTTTCACGCCTTAGGGGGGGGGGTGCCTAACTTAAATATAAAATTTCAACTTCTTAGCTCAATTCCTTCATGCTTAAAATTGAACACATACACACACACACACACAGAATATTTTTGATGCATATTTCGGCATTTTTAAATGCATAATTTGAGGTTTTTTAGTATTTTTTTTATAAAAAAAAACACTTAGGCCACTTAAGACTTTTACGATAACCGTTATTAAATATATTATATATCTATTGGGGGTCCAGGCATTCGTATTTAAGCCATTTGGTATCCAAATGGCTTAAATAAAATCATCCGAACCCCTGACCCTTGGTTTAGAAGGCCAGCACTCTAGCCACTAGACCAAGCCCGAGGGCCCGAGCCCTGCTTATAAATTTCATTACATCTTCTAATATATCGACGGAAACTATTTATACGTATGTCGACACAAAAAATCTGGTTGGACAGTCACACCAGATTTTTAAAAATATTTTATTTTGGAACTTTTCGAATTTTCGGCGAGAAAATTTTCGGCAAGTTATACCGCCTCCATAATAATTTTGTATATTTTACATATAAAATTATATGGTTTTCGAATGGGGGGGGGGCGCTAAAAAGGTATTGTGCCCCGGGCGCGAGTTAAGCTCACTACGCCACTTGCCAAGTAGTCAAATTTGAAACTAAGGTGCTATGGGAAACTCAACACAAAAAATCTGGTGTGATCATCTCTGTGCGCCAGTCACACCAGATTTTTTAAATTTGAATTTAATTCATTTACACAAGTATTTTAGCCACGTTTCATTTCCTACCCACTATGTAGTTATTGACATGAACAAATATCACGTTTCTCGCACTACTACGATGACCTTGTGATTGCAGATTGAAAAGAGAATCTGACTTATATACATTTATTTATATATTATATAAAATCATGTATGACCAATATGTAACACATTAATAGAGCTACAATTTTCCTATTTCTCTCTCCGTTTTCAGGTTCATTCACCGGAGATTTTTCGGTTCTTTTTATTTAAGAACCATCTTCAGTCCTTACTAGATATATACATATAACATTCAAATAGTTCTCAGGGCCATCATTAAATTCTATTCTATTTCTTTGTAGTTTTGTCACAACTAATTAGAAGAAAGAAGATGGCCTGCGAAAGTGTTTATAGAGGCGATGAACAATCGATGGAATCAATTCGGGATTTAATGCGAAAATATCCAGGGGGATCCATCGATTTAGAAAAAGATGATTCCAACGGAATTGCAACTCTCTATATCAATCATGTGGAAAAACGAAACGCAATCTCAGGTCAGTCACTTTCTATTTATTCAATAACCACTGGCTTTTTTTAAGCTCTTTTTCGGCATCTAAGGCTATTTAAACTTCGTCACAATTTATTTCAAATGTAGGTAGCCAATTCAATTGTAATAATATTTTCCCGCTTGGGACGGGAACCCCAACTTCACATCTGGTTTAAAATATTAATTTTTGATTTTTCGAACAATAGGTCACACAAAAATAGAAAAATCTGATATGACTGACCGCACATTACTCTACTTACGTTTAATAATCTAAAGTTGTGTACTGCATTGTCATTATAAATACAGTAGAGTCCCGGTAATCCGAACCTCGCTAATCCGAACTTCCGCTTAATCCGAACTCTTTTTGCGTACGATTTTTTTTTTTTTTTTTTATCACGCAAATTAATGAGTTTCTTTTTCTCTTAATTAAACGTAAAAAAAATATTATGAAATATTTATTTAGAGTTTAATATCACCGACAAGTTTCACGGTTTACAACGTTATAAATATGACTTTATTATCAAAATTAACTAATTCAAGCTTACAATTTCGGTTAATCCGAACTTCCCGATAATCCGAACGACCCTCGGTCCCAATTAGTTCGGATTAACGGGACTCTACTGTATTTGGGTCGTCCCAAGAGGTAAAAGTAGTAGCCTATAGCTTGAAAGTTTACTTTATTTTTTTTCAGATCTTTGGAATTTTAAATAAATATTATACAATATCCATTACCGGAAAATTTTTATTCTATCATAAGCAGTAGCGTATCCAGGGGGGAGGGGGCTCGCCCAAAATCCGGAGAAAAATTACAAAAAAAAGCTCGAATACTAGAAAAAAAAAAATCAAAAGGTTGAACGAAAAACGGCGCTCCCAATTGAGCTTCGCCCCCCCCCACCCCCCACCTCAAAGGCTAGTTACGCCTCTGAGGTAAAATTTATAATCAAATATAGGAAAATAACTATATGTTGGGATCCCTCGGGCCTTGGTGCAGTGATTAGAGTGCTGGCCTTTTGTACTAAGGGTCGCGGGTTTGCATCCCGTCTCATGCGGCAATTTATTTCAATTTAATTTTTTTTTTTTTTTTTAAATATTCACACTTTTTTCTCATTCACACTCACACACACATTTGGTATACAAATGGCTTAAATAAAATCATCGGATTTCCTGGGGCTCGAACCCACGACCACATAAGAGTATTTTTCATAACCCGACAAAAGTCGAAATCACTAAGTTACTCAAAAGTCGTAAGAAAATTATTGTTCCTCAAGCTATTCAACAGATAACCGGTGCCTCCTAAGGTAGCCATAAACAGGAAGCTATTTTAAGGGGGGGGGGTGACAATGGGGGGGCGACCGCCCCCCCCCCCCAATTTTGGAAGGAAATAGTAAATTCTGAGCTTACTACTTAGATACTGTATTTCAAAACATAAATTGATTCATTTTCAGTCAGAATTTTACGTTTACAAACTATATTACGAAGCCAAAATTTTTGGCATAAATTTTTAAGTTTAATTATCAGACAAAAGAATTTTTGTTTATGTGTTTGATCTTTTCTGGCTATTATTTATATATAGGCATAAAATATGGTTATTTGACTCAGTTATATAGCACACTTACATCATCCCTTAAGTCGGCCATTTTGTTTTTCTTGAAATCATTCATTTTTTTACTCATTAATTTGAAGTAACTGTAAAACAAAATGGGGGATTTAGGGGGAAGATGTAAGGGTGGTATATAATAGTCAAATAACTATATTTTAAGACTGTATATAAATTATAGCCCGACAAGATCACACATAAACAAAAATGCTTTTGTCTGAAAATTGAACTAAAAATGTATGCAAAATTATGGCTTCGTAAATATAGTTTGTAAATGTAAAATTCTGGACTGCAAATGAATCAATTTATGTTTTAAAATATAGTACGTACCTCCTTCTGCAATATTCAAAAGCTTTTTCTTGTAAAACATTCACACGGAAATACTAGAGCAATACAAACTATTAGCACAATCGAAGCAGCCAAGAATAAATGAGATGCGATCTAGATATTGACTGAGTTCCGACTGCTCGTATGTAAACAAGTGTAGAGCCATGGAATTTTTAAGCCTACCTTAGGACGCACCGGTTATCTAGCTTGAGAAACAATGAGTTTATTGCGACTTTTGAGTAACTTAGTGATTTCGACTTTTGTCCGGGTTTATTGAACAAATACTCCTATGTGCGACGTTCGGTATAGAAGGTAGACACGCTACCAAGTACACCAAGCCCGGGGGCTTCAATTTAATTATCTGCCAATAAATAGAGACGGGGTCTAAATGGCTTCTGTTGCCGAAAAAGACCTTATTGAAATTAAAAAAAAAAAAAAAAAAAAAATTATATTTTGTTACCATGATCAGCTTCTCTTATCTTTTCATCCGAGTTTTCTCACTTAAAAACAGTTTGGGATAGGTTCTAAGCGCTAAATAAAATGAGATCATCTTAACACGCAACTAATTGTGTGAAAAAAAGGGAAATTATTTTGACGTTCTGTTGTCTTTCGTTCTCTTGAACCTCCCTCCCCCCTTTTTTACTTTCTCTTAACTCTATATATAAAATATATAGAGAGAGAAAGTATTGCGATCATGTCAAAAATTTGATGTCGAGATTTTGATGGATATACATGTTTTGATACCGAGTCCCGCAAATTGGTCTGTATATATGCGTCTGTGTGTGTGTGGACACTTTTAACCATGAAGGAAATGAGCTAGGAGGTTGAAATTTTATATTTATATATTTATATATTTTATATTTTTTTTAAGTTAGACATCCCCCGAACTCGTGTAAATAAGCTTTTAAACAAAATCGGCCAAAAATTACTAGTACTTTACTGATCTACTTTTTTAGTTTTATTCGATTTTCTCAAAATTCGCTCAAACAATTTTGATTAAAATTCAAAAATCAATTATTTTTTAGATGCTCTTTAAAATGTATATTCTCATTTTTTCATTGAAATCTTCTGAAGACCACTTTACTCTTGTTCTTCATAGGAAAAACAGGAGAAATGGATGCCATGCTAGTTTAAATCTTTTTCTTTTTAATTTTATTTTAGTTATTAGATAGTAGAAAAGAGTCTGAGTGCATTTAATAAGTTAGCTTAATTAAATAATTCTTTGATTTTAATATCAACAAATCTTAGTTCACTTATTATTTAACAGGTCATTCAAAAGACCGAATCATTTATAGCAACATCGAGCGAAAAATAAAGAACTAGTCTTTTCAAAAGAACGAGAATCATTAATGATACTTTAATTTGCTTTCCGTTTGATTTATTCATCGAGTAGAAAGAGAGAGAGAACCGTGAGAGCAAGTGAGAAAGAGATACTTTCTTAAAGCATCTGCTTTCAGCTCGAGGCCAAGCCGTCTGCAAGCGAAACAAACGAAATGACGTCACGCCTTCTTAGAATCAATTAAAAAAGCAATAAAATTGAAAATATATTATTATCAAGTAAATATATATTATTATATTCCCCGAACTGAAAACATTGGCTCAATTGAATAAAAATATATATTTTTACTTTCTCTTACCCTATATATGAAATATATAGAGAGAAAGTATTGAGATCATGTCAAAAATTCGATGTTCAGATTTTGATGGATATACACGTTTTAAGGTCCCCTGAACAAAAAAAAAGTGGTTTTCGCGACATGGTCTCTCTGTCTGTGTGTGTGTGTGTTCAATTTTAAGCATGAAGCTATTACGCTGAAATTTTATATTTAATTTAGACACCTCCTTAGAGCGTGAAAATAAGCTTGTAAACAAAATCGGCCAAAGAGTACTAGTACTTAACTGATCTACTTTTTCAGTTTTTTTTTTTTCAAATTTCTCAAAATTTGCTCCAACGATTTTGTTTAAATTCAAAAATCAATTATTTTTTAGATGCTCTTTAAGTTATAAATTCTCATTTTGTCTTTGAAATCTTTTGAAGACCACTTTACTCTTGTACTCCATAGAAAAGATAGGAGAAATGGTTGCCATGGTAACAAAATATAAATATTTTCCCATACTTATAAATTTTACATCTTGAAATTCGAATGCAGCGTACTGTCGGAAACACAACTTTCGATTACCGAAGGTAAGAGAAAGTTGTGTGCTGTGCGACCAGTCACACCAGATTTTTTCTTTGATATCTTACAGAAGAGGCTACGTTGTTGGTGCTGCTCCCTCGTGGAGACCTTAAAAACTAATTTTAATTTCAAAGTTTTCCGCGAGAGTGCAGCACTTGCTTGAATAAAAATTAAAATTTTTAATTTTATTAATCAAATAATTGATTGGTACTGCACTCTCGCGGAGATCTTTGAAATTAAAATTATAGTTTCCAAGGTTTCCACGAGAGTGCAGAACAAATCAGCGTTCTCTTTACCTGTAAATAAGTTCAAAAGAGTTTTATATTACACTTTGTTTTAAAATATTAAATGTACTATTTAGGGATAGATTTAACATTAACTTAGAAACACCAGATTTTGTTTGAAAGATTATATATTCACTACTTACAATTGAAAACAGGGCCAAGACCCGCTAATGTCTGTATATCCCTATATATGTATATGCATTTGGAAAATTTCGGGGGGGGGGGGCCCTCGGCCTCCCTTGTATACGCCTCTGATTGAAAATAGATAGGCCCTACTCAGTGCCGGTTCTACGTCTAACCACTGTTCTGCATCGGGGCGCCAAAATCCTAGAGCCGGCCCTGGCCCTAGTTCTAGTGCCTTGAGTCCCGGATTCGCTTCCCGTCCCAAGCGAGAGAAATTTATTTCAAATGAAATGGCTACCAATCATTTGAAATAAATCCGGATGGGGATACTTTAGCCCAGTGCCGTAACAAGGGTATGAAGCGCCTGTGGCAAGTGTCTAACTTGCGCCCCCCCCCCCCCATAATCCAGTGTTTCCTAACCTTTTTTTGGGCCAAGTTCCTCCTTTTTAAAGTTATTGTGCTCCCTACATACACATTTTGTAAAATATATAAAATGATATTTCAAATTCTAAATTGCCCCCTCCCCTGAATAAGCAAATTTCCGCTCCCCCTCTCTCCAAGTTGTGAGCTGCACGTTGTTTTTATTTACCACCAATATAATCAGTCGGTCCCCTTTGTTTTGCGCCCCCAGCCCAGTTGCGCCCGTGGCGGGCGCCTGTTTTGCCACGCCCTCGTTACGGCCCTGCCTTAGCCTTAGACGCCGAAAAAAAGCTTGAAACAAATTTCAAAATAGATGACAATAAATAACACTGTACCAAAAAATATTAATAATAATTAGACGTTCTGTTATCTTTCGTTCTCTTGAACCCGCCGGGGGGGGGGGACTTTTCCTTGATATCTTGCGGAAGAGGCTACTTTGTTGGTGCTGCTCCCTTGTGGAAACCTTAAAAACTAATTTTAATTTCAAAGGTATCCGCGAGAGTGCAGCACACATTAGTTGCCTGAATAAAAATTAAAATTTGAGTTTTCAATTTTATTAATCAAATCAAAATAAATATCATTAATTTATTTTTTGTCCTCAAAGATATTTTACCGAAAATACTCTTTTTATTAAGAAGCCGAATATAAAGAAATAGTTGTCCAGCTTGCAGTACTAAAATCCAATCCTTTTTTATTATTCCCATCAAGTTCTACAATTTTTATTTAATGACTTTTTAGGATCGATGCTGGTAGAGTTACAAGATCGTATAAGTGAATTGGAGTCCTGGGAGAAAGGCAAAGGTGTACTAATTATGGGCAGAAATGGAATTTTTTGTAGCGGCGGCGATTTGAAATTTGCCTTAGAATCTGGAAATCCTGATGGGGGATTTGCTATGGCGTCTTTAATGCATGTAAGTAAAAAAAAAAAAAAAAAACGCTACTATATCTATGGATTATGAAATTAGGGATCATTAAATGGCTACCGGAGGACGTTCCACACGCTTGTTTTTCGGGTAGACCCAACTGAAATTTAGCAGAGCTTTGGCATTAATTAACAGCAACGATCTTGGTGGCTGTGCTCTCCCTCCTATTCCGGCCGTTTTTTTTTACCAACAAAATCCTCCCCTTCCCGAAAAAACCCAAAATCAGGACCGCGCCTGATTAGAGTAAATAAGATGATATTTTACTAAAAGTAGACCCAAATACAGATAAATTTTTATTTATTATATTTTTTTCAAAGTTTGGGGGGAGGGGCAAATCTCCCACCCTCCCTCCCCCCTCCCCCCATTCCCCCTTTAGCAAAACCTAAGGTCCTCACTAGGATTTCGATCTGTCCGGTCTCTTGTTTCCATAATTTGAACTAATATGTGCTTCATGAGAAATTGAGTCTAGGAAACACGTTCTCACCGTCTTGCATAAGATTGTAATGGTATAACCATTTCGCCTACCTTCGACTTATAGCCTAGCTATTACTTCTGTACCATGCGCGTCTGTCCAGCAAATGTGGGCAGCAATATCGAGTAAATGCAAGTAAGACTTAGGCAATGAAAAATATCGCCTTTAATTAATATAAATACGAGGCCCCCTTCCTTAAGTGTTTCACGAATCTTTTTCTTTTCTCCAAGAATCATATAAACCTAAACTAAATCCACTAGTAATAAACTATAACTTTACTGAAACTAAATTTTTTAAACATTAATTTTTTTCCTAATTATCCAAATCCAAAATCTGGACAAATCCAGCTTAATCATCTGTACAATATTTTGTTTTTGTTGAACCAGTTTCCGTTACAAGTTTATTTTGATGTCCCAATCTATAAGCATATTACACCTTTTTATCAGAAATTGGGATGGATGCGCTTAAAGGCCCGTAGACGTTTTTTCCTGGGAATATTCCTTTATAATTTACTCACCAACAGTTGAGTACCTTTAAAAAGTGTCTATTTGACTACGTTATGCGGACCGTTGGTTAATACAGTGCTGTAAGATGGCCCCCCTGGGGCGATCTCCGGCATCTCCTTGGTAAATCAATGTTTCCATTTATTATTATTATTATATTATACTTACTCTTTATATATTTTCTCATTGTTTGCTTTAATTATTATTAATTGTTTTTGTTAATTAAATGTTTTTAAATTTTAAATGTAAATTAAATGTTATTGAAATTAAAGTTTGTAGCGACTAGCATGTCCTCTCTATTTTGTAAAAACTTTGTACTTTCTCTAAGAGGCACTGCCTTAGAGAAATCTAATCTAAATAAATCTAAATCTTCCCTCTCCTCAAATGATGTTCCTGTTTCTTTGAGAAGTCAAAACGAGAAACGCCATATTCTACCCCGGATTTTTTCCAACTAACCATATGTATTATAGAATTTTTACTTTCTCTTACCTTTGTATGTGTGTGTGAACAATATATCTCAAAAACGAAAAGAGCTAGGAAGCTGAAATTTTATATTTAAGTTAGGCACCCCCATAGGACGTGACAGGAAGCTTTTTATCAAAATCAGCCAAAGAGTACTATTAATTTACTAATGCACTTTTTAAGTTTTTTTGATTTTCTCAAAATTCACTCGGACGAATTTGATTAAAATTCAGAAATCAATTATTTTTTAGATGCTCTTTAAAATGTATATTCTCATTTTGCCATTGAAATCTTCTGAAGACCACTTTACTCTTGTACTTCATGGGAAGGATAGGAGAAATGGGTGCCATGGAAACAAAATATAAATATTCCCATGTTTATAAATTTTATATCTTGAATTTTAAATAAATTTAAAAAAAAAAAAAAAAAAATATTTTAATTTATCGGTGGAAACTAAATATGTATCGACACAAAAAATCTGTTGTGATAAGCTTAGCACACTACTTTCGATTACGGAAGATAATAGAAAATTGTGTGCTTCTATTATCTTCCGTAATCGAAAGTTGTGTGCTGTGCGACCAGTTTATATTCAACATTAATCAAGATCCAATTTTATCTTTTTTAAATTAAAGATAATTTAATTTTCTTTCTGGAAATATTTTTAATTTAAGAATTAATTTCCCCACCCCTTACAATAAAATGACATTTTTGCGATTAATGGAATAAATCTTTGATTTTTTAAGGACGTGACAACTCGTCTAGAAAAACTTCCCATGCTAGTTGTGGCACTGATTGAGAAATTCGCCCTTGGCGGTGGCTCCGAATTGGCGGTCGCATGCGATTTCCGACTCATCACATCCAAATCAACGATGGGATTTATTCACGTGAATTTGGCGATTGTTCCTATGTGGGGTGGATTCACACGACTTATTAACCTAATTGGTAAGTCAAAAGAGATAATATGAGTGGTTCAAAGGGAACAATTTTCTTATTTTTCTCTTTTTGGATAGTAAATTATGGTGGTTATTTGGTTTATGAACCATGTCCGAATCTCAATACAAATCCTCCAGAGTGTAGCAGTTCCTTAATGCAAAAAATAAAAAATCATTGAGTGGTTTTATGAAACCACGATGTAAGTGAAACTTTTTTTTTCGTATCGTAGGCGTTTAACTGAAAATTTTCAGAAAATTATTCAATTAAGGGTATTAAAATCGCGTTTTTAATCTTAACTTAATAATTGGAAAAATTGGGAAATCAATAGACGCATGTTAAAAACTGAGAACAATATTTATTTAGTAATTGAAGATTTGAATCATTTTAAATTATTTTAAAAAATTATATTTTATCAATTTAAAAATTGAATTATTAAATCTCACAATTATTTTTTTATAATACGTCATATATATTAAATTTCAACTTTCCTATTTTTGTCGTACGGCTTGTGACGTCATGGCTTGTAACGCGACATGCTGATAGAAGAGCGAAAAAAATTGAGGCCATTAAATAAAAGTTTCACTTTAATAAATAAATATCTGAAAAAAACTAATGAACTTGGCTCACTATTGCTCTAAACCTCTCATATTTCTATAATATGTATAATATACATTAATTATAAATATACTTTGTTCCAGGTGGCCAACGTGCCTTGGCACATATCACACTAGGCAAGGCAATTGCGTCATCAGAGGCTCTACGGCTGGGTCTGGTAGATGAGATACTGCCAGGTGAGAATCCCAGGGCAGAGGCATTAGCCTGGCTGGGTGATCATGTGAATTTGCCTGATCGAATGACTCTTGGAGCTCTTAAACAAACGCTGGCCAATCGACACAATCTCGGCTATCAGGCATCGCTAGTAGAAGAAAGACGAATTGCAGCGCCGTTTTGGGGGAGACCAGAGAACAAGCGAGCCATCCAACGCTTTCTCAACAGCAAAAAGTGAATAAATAAGAGTGGTTTTTGTAAAACACAATAGTCATTCTAGAGATCCGAAATTTTATAATCATTTCTCCTCTGTAGCTTTCAAATTCCGATACAATCTCATACTTAGTATGTCTCTCTTCCTAAAATATATTAAAATAGATATATGCTGCTCTAAACAGGCGCTATATCTGCTATATCAATGATAGATAGTTATAGGGCCTACCAGCCAGCTCTCAAAAAAAAATTCTAGAAAATTGGAAAGTTAGACACGTAACTGCAAACTTGACAAGCAAGCACGTGCAATCTTTTTGTACAAGCAAACTGTAGAGCGTCTGCAGGAGAATTTTGCGCAAGCATTTTAATTGTTCAAGCCGCTTGATCCTTGATTGAATTGCACAAGCATATTTGCGCAAGCAAAACTCTCCGCCATTTTATAGACAACTTGACATTTGATATTTATTTAATATATATATTAAATAAATAAATTTAATTAAATAATTAAATTTTTAAATAAATTAATACATATATTAATTTATTTAAAATTTAAATATTTATTGTGTCTCTGTTTAAAGCAAGTGAGTATTTCTTGTTATCTTCGGATAAATAACCTTCCCAGTTTGACATTTTTAGGTTAATTTTCGGCATAAATTGTTTCTTGCACAAGCATGCTTGTGCTGTGTGGTGCCGTCCCCCTCCCCCAAGGGCTCTGATTTTTTTAAAATTTTATATTATTCTTTAAATAAAATATTTCAAAATATCTCTTCGAGTATATAAACTGTACAAAATTAAACAATTAATTAAATAAAATATCTGTTGGCCAAATTTGAGTAGCTATTTGTGAGTAAAAAAAAAAAATAAAAAAAAAAATATTATAAAATAATAATGGAGTATTTTTTAGTAGTTTTTGTTGAGTTATAGGATACATAAGTGCCTCAGTTGTTAGATTAAAAACGACCAACAGACTGTGAATCCTCCCCCTCCTATCTCCCTTCATTCTCTGTTTTATTATATAGCCCATTTTCTACCGTCCCCTCTTAGTAAATAAAAATATGTAATTGAATTTTTCCTTTTAATTATAATATTTTGTCTTATTATGAGTTGAAGATTTTTTGCTATCCTGATGGGAGGGGCAGGGAGGGGGGTATGGCACTTTATCATACAAACCCCTCTATGCCACTCTAAATTAGCAAATTCAACGAGTCTTTATGTTTTAAAAAATAAAAATAAATAAAGTTTTTGTTTTAGATTTTTTTTTTATTTCCCTTTTTTCCAGGTATGAATTTATAAAAGTTTCATTGAGATAACGCCACCTGAACATGACAACCAGGGTTGGTAGACAGTGAAAAATTATTATTGTATCAGGGCAGTTATATTATTGTATTTTTAATAAAATTATTGTACATTATAAAATTATCCAGAAACTATGCCTCAGTCCAGGATTTTAAATTTGCCGTAAGGTTAACTGTCAAAAATGTACAATAATTATTGTACGTCTGCCAACACTGATGTCAACCAATTTTAAATTCTTTACATCGTTTTTATTCTTATTATAAGACAAAAAAAAAAAAAAAAAACTTTCAAACAAACCTATTTCACGTATTTTTCCCATTTTTCTAAATGTATTATCTGCAATGGCCTTTCAACAGAGTAGAACAACAGGCCCCAAGATATGAAGCAATGTCAAGCACGGCGGAAACCTTGGGTGGGCGGCTCCGAGTGAGCAACGTGTGAAACGTCCTCTGGTTGACATCGTTATATTATAATAAAATCCGCATAAGCCAAGAGGAAACAAAGAACTGAAATAAATAAGCTTTGATAATAAAAAAGAGGAAAATTTGTTTTGTTTTTTTATTGTATTTTTATTTGTATTTTATTTTTTATTTTTTTTTTATAAAAATAGAAATGTTTTAGTGTTTAGAAAAATACAGAAGTACAATTACATCAATGATAAACATACATCTCAGATTATTTTAAATATATAATAACTTTGAGTTATATTTATTTATCTAACATTTATATATAAATTTTTCATTACAACTACATCTATATATTCTGTATATTTATTTATATATTATTAATATACTCTGATTTACTTTCAAAGACATTTTTTTAAAATGTTAAATACGGCATACGTACTTGTACTGTACACATACAAGTTCAAAATCATATCGTTGTTTATTTTATTATTAATACTGATAATAATACTGATGAGAGTTTTTTTTGAGCAAATAATTTAATGTAACTTGAGATGACAATTTTATAGTGATGATCCCAGGGAGAGATTAAAATTTGTAGTGGAGAAGAGGGAGATTTCCTAAAATAAAAAAGCAAACGTGTGGGGTCGTGGGAACCCCGCCAGGAACCAAGTTCCTCACGCCTTTTCTTCTCCGAATATAATTTAATATGAATATTATTTAAAAAAGAAAAGATTTATTTATTTTTAAAACAAGCATGTCAGCTGCTGGAATGTCGATAGTTGCGCGCAACACACAGAAAGAAAGAGAATTATCTAGAGCCGGTGGGGGGATAGGTGTGTAACACTTTTTTGTTACGTTACGTGACGATTTATTCCAATTCACCCTACTGTAAGCCGTGTAAAAGAACTTCGTTCTAATAAAAAACAATACTTTCTCTCTCTATATATTTCATACATAGGGTAAGAGAAAGTAAAAGTAAAAATTACTTGTAATTCATTAAATAACATCACTCCTATGTCCCTTTAAACTAGGCATGACTTTGATCTTTTCTGAAAAGATTTTGCATAACTACCAGGCGCTTTCGGTAAGTGCTGCCTCTCGTGTCAATTTTGTTAACTATCCTCACTGCTTTAAGAGGAAGGGAATATATCGAAGTTTTTATTTTTTTTTTTATTTTTACTTACTTTTACGGATAATCACGGGCGTAAATAACACCCCCACAGATCCCGCAGGGGGCGCAACAGGTCAAGGGGTGCAGAGACCCTGGCGCAAAAATTTTGTGTTCCGGAAAAAAAAATTTTCGGCACGGCGGCAAAAATTTCGCGGCCCTAAAAAAAAAATTTTCACGTGGCGGAAGAATTTGGTTCCTCAAAAAAAATTGTTTCGCCCCCCCCACCCCTTCCAGGAGGAGATGTCATTCTGTCACGCATGCAGTTACGCCTCTGCTGATAATGTTGACGAGGGCCCTAGCCAGGGAAGGGAGATATGTAGGTCCAAACCCCCCCCCCCCCCCCCCCCCCCCCCCTGAAATCCTATAAACAAATATAAAGGTATTAAAATTTTGAATACGATTAGAAATTATAAAAAATGTTTTATATTCTTTAAAATTTATTCATTTGAAGAGAGAGGGGGTGGAAAACCTCCTGGATCATCCGGATCCCTCCGCCTTTTCCCCGAAAAAAATTTCTGGCTATGCCTATGAGAATATTTCATAATGTAGAAATTAATTTTGGTTGTAAAAGATGAGTTGTTTGGAGAAAGAAAACAAAAGATTTTTTAATAAGAGGGTAGAAATGAGAGATGCAGCCAAGATTATTTCTTTATAAGTTTAATTAATTCACACAGCTGAAGTTTCGGTTCCGTGTTTGAACCATCCTCAGAGCTGGCTCAACTATAAATTGTAAATTTTTTTTTTTTAAGTTTGATGTGAAGAGCACAAAACACAACTGTGAAGAGCCATCAGTCACACCACATTTTTTTTCTTTTCCTATTAAATAAATATTTAAAATTAATTTAATTCTTAGGATCGTCCGCCAAAAATAAATACTTTTGCGTATTATCCGTTTATTTGTAAATATTTGGATCCCAGTGTGATGGAATCATCCTCAGTACAAACAACAGAGGTTTTGCAAAACGTTAATTTCTTCCATCCAATATGACAAAATAGCTGAGCATTGCAGGAAAGCAATTTTGTTATAATTTATTTTTGGACGGCGGTCTTTAAAATTAAATTGATTTTCCTCGCGGCCATCTACAAACGATATCTAAAATTGTCATCTCACAATCTTCAAAATATATAAACTTAAATATTAATAGTAGCAAAGCAAGATTTTTTCTTTTTTATTTCTCAAATTCCAAGATGAAAAGAAAAAAAAATTTTTTTCTCACCGACTTCGTAGTATTATTTCGTTTAGAAAAAATATTTTTTATATTTTTTTTTTTTTGATATGACTATTATTTTTTTTCTTTTTAATTATGATTTTGAAAAATATTTTTTATTTTTTTATTTGGATTGAGTTATTATTAAAAAAATATATAAAAATTAATATAGCAGGTAAAAAATATTTTTTTATTATTTTTTATTGCTGTATTCAATTCGTTAGAAAATGAAAAAAGAAAAATTTTGAAAATTGGAGTATAAAAAAGCATGTAAAGTTTTTTTTTTTTCTTTTACTAGGCCCTTTGAGTGTGATATATTTTATTTTAAATATATATTATAAGAGTAATAAAAAAGCCTTTTTTTTACACATAGAGGAACACTTAAAGGTTTATTTCTAATCTCTTTAAAAATATTTTTTTATATTAAATAGAAGATTCAAATTGGAAATGGAAAGAGAGAGAGAGATCTTTTTTTTTTTTTTTTGCTAAAAACTAAGAACAAATGAGGACACCAGCATGGTTACCCGATAGCAGGTACTCCAATTTATATATTAAGCTAATAAAAATCAGAAGAGTTTTTAAAGATTCAATCAATTACTAGAGAAAAATCTCAGCTGCCCTTGTCTCTGGTCCTTGCAAATCATTTCTTTAATAGAATTTTATTGACTGATATTTAGGAAATTAAATAGTAATATTAAAAAGTAAAAATTTTATTTTAGGTTTGTTCGTTTCGCTTTACATTTTTTTCTGCATTCTGTTCGTTTGAAACTTGAACTGGGGCAGAAAATGTAGAATTTGCTGCATAATTTGACCCAATCGAACAGCTGGTGTGAATTGTGCAGGGCGATCTCAGCGCCAAAGCTTTAGTAGATGGCCACCTTACGCCGCCATTTTCTCTCAATACACCTTGATTAAAATTGTATCGACAACAAAAAAGATGAGTTAAGTTTTAGGCTTTATGTTCATTGACAATTCAAGGACTCTCCTCCTTATAAGAAAATTTAAAAATATCATTTAGAAGAGGGTTAAGAAAATAGAACACGAAAGTCCGCTGCGATCTCGGAATGTGAAGACAATCTGGAAAAAAAGAAGAAAAAAAATCCAATTAATGAAAAGGATAACGAATGGTTTTAAATCTAAATGGGAAGGTGTTCAAAAATAAAAAGAAAAGAAGGAGAAAGGAGGAGGTTTCTTTTGAATATTAATCGATTTGAATGAAAATGGGGTGATTAGAATTCGAAGGATTTCCCAGTGAAATGGGGTGAGAGAGAAAGAAAGAAAAAAAAAACACTAAAATCTACTAGGTGCTGAAAATCAAATAAAGCAATTAAATTGAAATTCCCTCCATGGCGAAATAAAAATTCTTTTCCAAAAAGGGGTTTTGTTTCATTTTTAAATTATAAATAAGAAAATGAAAATGTATAAGATAGCAATATTGAACCAACTGATTGGGCATAATTAGGGCGTCCAAAATTGCAGACAACCAATGGGAGAAATTTATTCTACCCAGAGATCAAGTACAAATGACCTGCGTTTCATTTTCAAGCTGGCATAGGGATGGAAAAGGCGCTCGAAAAGACGATTTTAGATTCTCGGAATCGATTAATCATTTCTGAAAGTCGACTTTTCGACTTTCAACTCGACTTTTTAAAAACTCTATAACTCTTGCTTAGGAGATTAATCAGTAAATATTAAATATATTTATTTATTTATAACAGCGGTCGGGGAACCGTTTTTAATCATTACCCCAAAATATTTTTGTGTAAGTTGATATTACCCCATGGTGAAAAGCAAAAAAAAAAAAAAAAAACCAAATCGCCTCTTTTTAGCATCTTTCATATTATAGGCCCCATGATAATTTTTAAACTCACTCAATTTTACTCACAAAAGTTTCATTTTTACCCCCAAAATTTCATTTTTACCCCCATTTGGGGTAATTTACCCCGGTTCCCCGACCGCTGATTTATAATATAAGATTTATTAAGTATTTAAACATTTTATTAAATGCAACACACACAAATATTGTTTTCAATATTTTTATAAAAGATTATTCTATCCAGAAATTGCACGTGATATGGCACCGAACATTAAAATATAATGATTGAAGCTTAATTAAAATATAATATGAAAGTTGAGTATCAAAATAAAACATTAA
The DNA here is from genome assembly GCA_023213315.1 of Euborellia annulipes. Lineage (NCBI taxonomy): Eukaryota > Metazoa > Arthropoda > Insecta > Dermaptera > Anisolabididae > Euborellia > Euborellia annulipes. The sequence goes on along the minus strand of JAKCPI010002368.1, from coordinate 62,906 downwards.
AATTGAGGAATTAAGAATGCCACATATCTTCACTAGCCGATCTTAGAAAGCGTGTTGATTGGTGTGTTATGTGCAGATTTTAAAAGAAAGATGAAAGTCAATCAATGAAAACGTTACAAACTAAACAGATACTAAGTATTGGAAGAAAAAAGTCGAAGTCGTCCAGCGAGAATCGATTCTAATCGACTTGAACGAGTTTAAACTCGATTCTAAAAAGACGATTATTTTCAGTAAAAGATCTATTCTTGAGTGCGACTTTTCCATCCCTAGCTGAGCAGGTCAATAGGAAGTAATCTAATCGTGTCCAATTTTAGATAAATCACTATTGTTATCTTCAACATCTTCTTAGAGTCTCTATTTGAGAACTAACAACGTTTCAAATAAACACCTCGGAGTAGGCGTTGTTTTTTTTATATTAGGTATATTAAAAAGAAAATTAATTATAGTTGGACAGGCATATGAATTTGAGAAACAAATTTTATATTCTTTTCATTGAACCAGGGATTTAAAAATTTTGAACTGAAGAATAAAGAGAGTTGTGATTTTTGTGATCGTGAATATGAAACATTTTTATTACTGTAATGCTGATCCAACTAAGATAAATAAATAGAAAAATAAAAGATTTATTTATTTTATTTAATAATAATTTATAAGAATTATATAAAGATGTTTCAATTAGCATAAATAAAGAGGCTTGAAGCTTGAAAAATCAATTTTACTATTTTCATTATTATATAATAGAAAGGCAAACAAAAGATAGGCAACACATAGAAAAGATTTTTATTTCCTGATTGACATTTCGGTTTCATGTCTCGACCTTGCTCAAGACGTTTAATTAGACTGTTCGTTCTTTGCACTCATTAGGGGGTCAAAGAAAGAAGATGCCTTATAATTGGACCCTGTTACGCATTAGTGTGTCAAGCGCCAGCTACCGAGTTTTGAGAAAATTAACATTAAATTTTTTTGTTTTGATTAGATTATATATAATTTTTTTTTGTCAATTGTGCAAGTAACATTAAATATAAATTTTTTTAGGACATATTTCATAAAAAATACTATTAATTATAGCATTTGAAATAATATTCCGTGCTTAACTCAATTTTGAATTTTTTGGCGCTTGACACACTAATGCATAACAGGGTCCAATTATAATAATAGCTTTTTTTAACAAGAGGGTGTGTTTTTTTTGGCCAAACACCTCATGACGTAATAATAATAATAGCACTGATTCTATTGTTAAATTAATTAGAATCCTTCAACGACTTTCATTTTCAAAAATTTCTTGAGCAAGTGCGCGGCATATGACCGAAATGTCGACCAGGAAATAAAAATTAATTTATTTCCTATCTTTTTTTTGTCACTTCCTACAACGATCACAGCCATTGTTACTTTCAAGAATATTTACTTTGAACAAGATAATTTGTTTTTTTAGTCAAAGTATTTTTCCGCTGAGGCTATATAATACTTTTAAAAATAATTTTTCATTTAAATTTTAAATACCTCTCGTTCAGCTGGTTTAGATCGTTAAAGGAACAAAATGACTGAATTTTAGCGAGGCGAATAACCGATATGTAGAAGATTAGAATGAAAGGCAAAGCAGCTATGATTTTTGTTTATTTTTCAACAGCGACGTTTTGGTCATCTTCATGGCTTTGACTGAACTCTAGCCATGAAGATGCTTGCTTAGGTTCAAAAGATGTCGCTGATAAGCATTTTAATTTTTATCATTTTTATTAATAAAATTCTCATTATATTATATGATATTTTGCAAATAATTCTTTATCAGAAGGTTAGGTTGTCATTTGAATGTGACGTCACACGCTGGTTTATCCGCGGATTAAAGACACTTTATGCTTAAAGCCTCTTTTATTTATTTATTTTTTTTTTCAAACAAATAATTCAATTTTTGATTAGGTACAAATAAAAAAAAAAATTTAGTTTTCAGTTTAATAATAAAACAAAATTAAATTTATTTAGATTATTTTTTTAATACATACTTTTAATTTTATGTTAATTAAAATACATAGAAAAAATATGTAATTTTTTGGACAATTCATTTAAAACTTTTTTTAAATAGATTTTCATTTTTCGCCAACTTTTAAATTAATTCCATTTTTTTTTTTTTTAATTTATAAATAAAACTATATTTTATTGCTATTATTACTTTATTTTACTATTATTTGATTGTTATGTAATGAGTAGTGAGGATATTGAAGGCAGCCAAAAGCAATAAAGAAAAATATATTTATCTTTAGCTTTATTTCATACGTATGTCGACGTTTCGGCCTTCATCAGGACAAAGTGCTGTTTGCCTCGAGCTCATAGAGGCTCTTGGCAACTCCTGACAATGCGTTTGTGAGAACATTCGTCGAATGCCATCACTTCTGGTTCAATAGTGATAATCACTAAACTTAAACCAGAAGTCATGACATTCGACGAATGTTTGCATAAACGCATTGTCAGGAGTTGCCTCTATGAGCTCGAGGCAAACAGCATTTTGTCCTGATGAAGGCCGAAACGTCGACAAACGTATGAAATAAAGCTAAAGATAAATATATTTTTCTTTATTGCTTTTGGCTGCCTTCAATACCCTCACTACTGATATGTTATGTAAATTTTCTGTCAATCATCAATTTTTTAAAATTTTATTCTGAAAATTTATTTATTTTATTTATTTTCTCATTTCTGGAGGAAGTGGGGGGGGGGGGGATATTGAACCCCTTCGAAAATTTCTCTTATTAATATACATTTTATATTTAAAAAAATTAGGCAATTTTCAATTAACAATTTTTTTTTTTTTTTGGAAAATTTCTGTCTTCTTTATTATCGACATACCCGGTACATAGATTTTTATTTAAATAAAAAATAAAAATATTAGCCTATAAGAAAATTTCTGTTGTTAGTGAGTTTTTTTTTTTTTTTACTTTGATTTGTATCTCAACAGGGATGGACAGGATCGTGATCCTTTTTGGAAAATCTAAACCGATCCAGGATTTTCAGATCTGGACCGAAATCCTTTTTTTGGGGAAGATCTTAGTACTGGATCGAAATCATTTTTGCTCTCTGAATATAGGATCGGAGCGATAATACTTTTCGAAGGATTAGTAATCCTGGATTTATCGATCCTTTTCAAAGAATTGCTAATTCTTTAAAAATTTTTACTTTTTTTAAAATAAGTAGGTCTATATCCTTTTGATTCATTCAAACGCCTTAAAATCATGTGTCGATCGGGGATCTGGATTTGCGGATCCTTTTTTTAAATCGATCGGATCTCCAGACTGCAGATCTGCGGATCGGATCGCTAATCCTTCCTAAAGGATTTTGCCCATCTCTCATCCCAATTCCGACAAAATGACAGATGGGGCATTAATAAAACGAGAGAAATAGGCGGCTGTATTTTTTAGTCCTTGCTCTTTGCCTGCTTGTTTCTTGCTAAATATGAAATTAAAAGTTGGCAAAAAAACATTCTTCAAAATATAAATTTTTAGGCACCTGAGATGATTTTATTTTTACTCGACACCGATATTTATAAAGAATTTTTATTCTAACCAACCACCCATTCTAAAGAACAAAACAAAAAAAAAATTCTAAAAATTTCATCTAAACATGCATAATATCAATTGATTTTTTTTTTTTTTTGCTAACTATAAATTCATAGACTTACTTGGAGAAATTTTTTTTTTTTTTAATTATGATTTTAATATTTCATAAAAATAAAATAAATATTTATATTTACATATAGCGATGAAACATCGAACTTTCAAGACAATTCAACGAAAGAGAAGAGGCCATTCAGATTTTCTTGAATCGCAAAGAGATCCATTTTTCGCAAAAAACGAATAATAAAGAAATGCACTAGTCTAGAGCTTAGCAGCGGTTTCCAAACTTGTTGTTACAACGCCTCCCTTTAAAAAACTTATTTAATCGTATGAGGCACCCCCCCCCCCCCCCCCAATTTACAAATAATACAAAAACAAAAATTTCCAATGCTAAAAATATAAATTTATATAAAAATATATAGTCTATATATTTTTTAATTCTTATTGTTATTTTATTTTAGATGCCGACCGAATATTCGGTTTCGGTCAAAAAATAGCCGAAACCTGGGGCCAAAAGATCTTTCGCAGGCCGGGAAAAGGGACCGGAAAAAATAACATTTCCAAGTCAGAAAAAAAATTTTCCGCCAAATGAAAAAGGGGCGCTGGGGTTTTTTGGGGGGGGAAAAATTTTTTTTTACTAGGGAAAAAGTAAAAAAAAAAAGAAAAAAAAAGGAAATCAAGTTTCGGTTACGGTTACGAAACTAAGATTGAGGCCGAAATTCGGTTTCGGTTGAAAATCTTGTTTCGATCGGACCCTATTTTATTTATAAAACAAGCAATCATTTGGAAATTTGCTCGCTGCGACTAATATTCCCGCTTCCCCCCCAGTTTGGAAAACGCTGGCTCTTAGTGAGAAGTTATTTCGGTAACTACATGCAATGTGATTTTGGTCAAATTCCCTCTATTTAGTTAACAATTTCCCTAGAAATAATGGACAAAGATTATAGCTGGTACAGTGTTTAAAAGACCTGGGAATTAATTTTTTCGCCGACGTTTCGAACGCAAGTCACACTCTTCCTCGAGAATTACTTTTTTACTTTTCTATATTTATAAAATTCTTTCTGATTTATTCATCCCTTAAATTTCGGAGAGATATGCGAATCATTTCGATCATTAGAATTAAATATAACCCTTGAGTCTATGACTCAGAGGTAGCTTCTGGTGCCAAAGTTCCAGGGTTCGCATCCCGTCCCAGGACGAAGAATTTTTTTCGATTAATTAGATACCTTCCAATTGGAATAAATAGGGACAGGGTTCCAATCCCGAAAAAAAGACCTTAAATAAATTAAAAAAATTAAATGTACAAATAATACACTCGGCTACCTGTTTCAAGATATTAATTATAAATTGTGTGAATAAAAATTTTTTTTCATTTACTATTTTTATAAATCAAGTTTTGAAAACGAACTGAGCCCTTAGAAAAGAGGAAAGAGACTTCTAAAGAACAGGTTAGTTAGATAATTACGGAGTGATTACGCGACTTCTCGATTTATTAGGCCCCTTATTGCTGGAGATTAGGCAGCCCAAATGACCAATCCCTCTCTTCTGTAACACGCATGCATGGTACTCTCTTGAGAAACAATTAACGCAATTGTTCTCTCAATGTAAAAAGGAAAAAATGTCTCCATCGGTCACATTCTTGCAAATTTTGTTTTTAAATTTGTGAAAAATTCAAAGTTCGAGGATCCATTCATCTTGAATTAAAATGAAATTTTATATTCTCCAAGTAATAAATAATTCCTGGTATGATTTTAAGAGGTTTTATTTTTGAATTTTATTATTTAGAAGGAAATTTAGTTATATTTTTTAGCTTTTTTTTTTTAGTTTATTTAGAATTTATAATTAGCAGGTTTTTAAGATTATTAAAAAAATGTTTTAAAAATTTACCTTGAATTTTTGCTTCTTTTTTTTTTTGAAATTTTAAAGTTTTATTTATTTTATTTTATTTTGCTGGTGACTTTAAAAAAAAAAATATTTTTTTTACTAAAAAATAATAGGGTTAAAATTAATCGCTAGTTTAAAGAATTCAAAAGTTTATTATTTATTAATAAAATCTGTTTTTGTTTTCTTTAATTTTATTTTTTGATACATAATTTTTATTAACTTTAATAAGAGGAAAAAATTTAAAAAAATATTATTTTGTACATGAAAATAGAAAAAAAAAATTATGCATTTGGCATTTGACTTGGATTGTTTGACAAGAAGTTGTCTGAAAAAAAAATCCCCTGAGAGAATCAATCCTTTCTGCTTAACAACTAAAAGCACTAGAAACGAAAGAATTCTTGTGGCTATTTTACAAACAAAGTTTCTAAAAGTTGCGAGAAATCCGCTAGGTCATATACATGTATATTGATAAAATTATTCTTTGCTAACATTGCTTGACTCTGATTTTACGCTCAATGGTAAATTTAAGCTAATTTTTCTCGCGAGAATTTCGAGAAAAAGTGAAAATTTAATTTCAAATCTACACAAAAGTGATACTTTGATTGTGTTTTTTAGTCTTTTTAATGAGATATACTAAAAAATTTGTCAATTGATTAAAAGAATAAAAATATGAAGTTCAATTAGAAGGGCCTCACGTTGCCTAAAGTTCAAAAAATCGCTTTTATTTTTAACATTGAACACCCCTAATAACGTATTACCAACTGAGCATGAAAGAATATTCTCTAAAATACCCTTTTTTAGTGAAAATTGGAGCATTTTTTCTACTTGAACAAACCTAGTCAGAGTTATTTTAGCGAGTAAGAAGGAGAGTAGGGGTTAACAATGCCTCAGATGCCGAAAAAGACATAAAAAAGAGAGAAATATCAAAGTAATTGAATCAAAGCTATATTTTTTTAACAATCGCAAATTTTTCGGGGGCCTCATTAAAAAATTCCATATAAGTGTACAGTGGGGGGCATTATTAAGTCTACCTGACTTTTGAGTCTTTTGCGTAGACAACCATTCACGTTGGTATATTTTATAATCGAAAAAACATACATTTCTTCATTTTTACTTGCTTTTGGGTAGGTAACTTAAATAATCAATTCCTTGATTATGTGCTACAAGTGATGAACAGGCAGGTGCAATTATTAAATTAATGCAGCAGTTAGTCAAAGAATTGCCTACCATCTGGCAAGAAAACACGAACAAAATACATCTTATTATTAGGAGAATTTTTAATTATAGACCACATTTTTGTATTAAATATTTATTAAAAATATATAAATACTGTACAACGTTAAGACTGCTTATTCTGCAGCCGTTATCAAGTACTGTCACTTCTCCGACTCAAGTGAACTAACTGTCATGTCCGTTACTTGCCTTTTTATACAGCGACGTCAGCGCCATCTGTCGGCATTTCTGTGAAGTTAGATTCAAATTTTCCCGCTATTTTCACTCATTTCTATGAATTCACAATTATAAAAGCAAGTGTTTACATAATTATGACAAACTTCTTGGAAATGAGTGAAAATAGCGGGAAAATTTGAATCTAACTTCACAGAAATGCCGACAGATGGCACTGACGTCGCTGTATATAAAAAGGCAAGTAACGGACATGACAGTTAGTTCACTTGAGTCGAAGCAAGTGCACAGTACTTGATAACGGCTGCAGAATAAGCAGTCTTAACGTTGTACAGTATTTATATATTTTTAATAAATAGGCTATTTAATACAAAAATGTGGTCTATAATTAAAAATTATCCTAATAATAATATTTCAAACCACAAAAGCTTTAATAAACACATTCGTGATAAAAATACATCTTATGTAAAAAATTATCTATTTATTATTACTATAGCTTAGTTATTCAATTTTGATATACTCAAAAACAAATTCGAAAATAAAAAAAATAACGCATATTTGCAAGATTTATTCGTAAAAAAGGAAAATTTTCTCCCCAAAAGGCAATAGCATACAATCCAAGCCAATTCCAATGCATTGCTTTGGTGTGTATTAAATTAAATAATAATAATAATAATTATAATTATAATAATCTCTATAAGAACACTATTAATATATATAATTTAAAAATGAGAACATGGTTTATGTGTTGATTGGGGAGGGAAAAGGGGATGATGAAATAATGGAATGCAATGAGGGTGAGGAAGTAGCGATTTGGGCATCGGGTTATCTACAGCTTATAGCTCCATCAAATTTGGTCCAGGATTTAATATCTCCATCAACATCCTCTAAAAAAATCTTCCTTTCTATATATATATTCTCTAGGTTAAAACTTTCATACATATCTAAAATAGCGCATAAGCTGGGAAAAGGATTTAAAATTTGTTTAATCCAAGAAAAATGCAAAAAATCATCGTCATTTGCCTGTTGAATGGACAAGAGAGAATGAAAACAGAGGAGACCGTACCAGGTTGGCTTCGTGAGGCCGCGCTTTTTCACTCATATATCAAAAGATAGTAAAAAATTATTTCCCCCTCTAGATTACGGATAACGAGAATAAATAATTGTTGGATAGCATGTTATTTTAAGAGGATGTAGGAGCTGCGTTTGAATGTACTTTAAAAAAAATACTAGACTATTATAAGAAATTTTTTTCAATGGTGTTTTTTTCAATGAATTATTTTTTAAGGAAATTAATTTTTTTGTTATCAAGCAAATACAGGAAAACAATCTGTCCCAATAATCTTAATTTTTTTTTTAAATTTAAAAATGAATTGTTATTATTAATCACATATTAATTAAGAAAATTTTAAAATATAAGATTAGTAGATATATTTAAAAATTATGTGTCAAATAGTTCAGCACTCTTACAAAAGATGGCAGGCTAGTCTAACAGCCGCTCCTCTATTAGCCTATATCTGGCCTATATTTATATGCTTATTTTACCCATAAATATATTGTTTTCCCTACAAACAACAAAATCGGAGGCTTTAATTTTGGCTGCACCTGCTTCCTTCCTTGTGCATAAATCAAAAGCCACGTACTTCATTGGTTGTTTTCCCTAAAGTGGTGATTTGAGGTACTTAAGGGTCGAATTTCAAAAAATCCTGAAACAGTGATTTTAGATTTTTATCTAAAGAAGGTTTTAGCGAAGAAACCAAATTGATATCTTTTTTGGTTTAGAAATTAATGTAAAGTCGAAATTTTACCCATAAATGACCATTTAGTGCCCTTAAAATTGGAATTTCGAAAAATCGCTTCTTAAATGACTCCTAGGGCACAAATGTAATCTACATGCCAAATTACAGGTTTCTAGGCCTTACAGTTTCGGCTGTGCGGTGATTGTACGTCATCAATGAAAATCAACCAAATGCATTAAATTATTAGCTAACATGCTGACATCTTTTGGCAAATTTTCGTAATAGGTGTTTTTTTTTTTTTTTTGCTTACTTTTTAAGACACATAACGCCCTCTTATCGGAAAAATCATGCGTAACATCTACACTCCTGAACCCCCTTAAGAAATGCTTACCTAAAAATATAAAAAATAATTTATCAGTGATTTAGTAGCAGTGGCGTAACTACATTGAGTGGTGTCACCATCCACAAAAAAAAAAAAATGTAAAAAAAAAATAGCTGTCAATATATGGGGATTTTGATGATTCTCTAAAAAATTATATTTGAGATTATAAGGTTTAATTTCACAATTTGGCATACAATTATTTTCAAAAACAAAAGAATTCGTAAAAACGAAGACTCATGGAAAAATATGGCATCGGGGGGGGGGGGGGAGAATATCTAAGTACTAAATATGCTCTTTTGAGCTTTTCTTTTTTATTTACTACTGGTTCTTAGAATTTTTTACTTTTTTGTCATTGTTTTTGTAATTTGTGCTACCCTACTGGAATGAAAGCTTGAAAACTCAGTCTCTTGTCTTTTAGAGGTTGATAATATTTCTTAACAATGACGTTGATTTTTTTGCTTTTTCTTTAATTCAATAAATTAATAATTAAACAAAAAAATTTGATTTCAGGACGGATTCTTAATAAGGAAATTAATATAAGAGGGAACATTTATTATTTTATTTATTTAATTATATATTAGTTTATTATTTAATCCAGTTTGACTGGAAATTCTATTTTTTTTAAATTCTATTATAGCAGAAATAAGAAAAAAAATCAAAGCCAGAGAGGGGTGGAATTCACATAGATATAGGTAGGAGGGAGAGAGCAATTTTATAACCTGACGCACCTATATTTTTTTTATTATATTTAAACGATGATCCATCCATCCATCCATCCAACCATTCATTCAAAATACAATCTAAAATTTATTTATTGAAATCTTCGATAATATAATATTCTTTTATTCATTCTCTCTCTCACTCCATTTTTAAAAACCGTATTTTCCGAAGTTATAAAAAATTTATGAAAATCTTTTTCTTTTTTTTTTTTCTTTTAATAATAGTAAAATATAATTTATTCGGAAAATGACGTCATCATTCCTCAAGCAGAAATACAAAGATATATTAGAAATGTATATTATGTATATATTTATTTATATATTTTTTTTATTAAAAAAAAAAATTAGTGTTAAAATAATAATAATAATAATAAAAAAAAAAATAAATAAATAAATAAAAATTTAAAAAAAAATTGGTCCTTTGTAAAGTCGAGATCATAAATTTAGGAGACTGGCAAAACCCCCTCGCTGCTGTTCTTTGTATAAATACCATTTTGTTATTTTATTTTATAAATTTAGACATAAAAAAAACTTTCTTTTGAATCCATTTGCAAAATATTTCAAAAAGAGCTCGTCGAAGGCGAACCTTGCGGCTAGTATTATTATAAACAATATGATATTGGTTAGGGCCAATTGCATCAGATGTAGCCATTTTGCTTTCAATCGGATAAGCTAGGCGGCCAAAGAATTTCAGCCAAGATATATGGTGAAATTAGAATCCAGGTCTCTGTTAGCTAGCTGAGGCCCAAAGTTTTAACAAAGGGGTGATATTAGAAACACAATCCTGGCACTAGCAACTTAACGAATATAAATGTCAGATGCAATCTGCATTCTTTGCTATTATTAATTTTATGTCAGTCAGGATTATATATCTAGGATATATGGTAAGATGTTGAAGTTGATTATTTGAATATTTTCTAATATCCAAATTGTTATTATGTTTGAAGGTTGGCAACTTGCTCTGGCAAGTCAAATATTCTCCTAATTTCAGGTAACACATTGTAATTTTTAAATTTTGGTAAAAAAATTAATTTTTTTTTCAAATTAATTATTTTAATAATATTTATTTAAATAATATTATTTCCTTTTAATCAATTCGATGTGTAAATAAATGAGAATATATTCTAGGTCGTGTTCCCCCTTTTTGATGCCCCTTTTCCTATTTTTGATGCCCCTTTTTCAAAACTCTGAGCCCAGTTATATATATTTTTTATATATATATTTTTATCTTTTCTTAGAGTCCCGCCCAGTTCCAATCACTCCCCCACACTCCCCTCCCTGTTCTAGGTTATACGACACAGCTTTTAATGCTTGTCACGATTTTTCTACAATTGTCAAACAAAAAAAAAATTGTCCCGACAATTCTCGTTTCAGTGACAAAAGTGACAAATTATTCGTGACAAATTGTCAAAATTCACCTATCAGCCTAGAAATTTTATGAAACCAAAAAGTGACAAATTGTCATGACAATTTTACAAAAATGTCATTATTTTACTTGACAATTAAGTCAAGAGCGGATTTTTATGAAACAGGTATTCTACAAATTGACAAATTGTCACCTGTCATTGTCATCTTTATGAAATAGGGCCCAGGGCTCCATCCTACTAAAACAACACCAAAAATCAACTGCAAGTTAACCTACAAATAAGAATTTAGTTTATTTAAATGAACTTGTTTTATTAATATTTTTTTTTTTTTTGTGGGGGGGGGGGGGGGCAAGGAAGGGGTTTTTTTTGCTCGTTTTCGCCGTGTTTTCTCTCTCCCCACCCCCCCCCACCCCCCCGGGCGCCCCCTGAACTAAAAATGAACAAACCTAATAATATGGAGATAGATTTTCTTAGGTCTAAATTTATAAAAATAATCTTGTTTTTCCCCGACTATCATTTTTTTTTTATTGTCTCAATTTATATACCTTTTATGCCATTCATCTCCTATTAAACTTAAATATTAATATCTCGTTAGGCCAAATGGGTGTATTTTAATTTCGTCACCCATTTCATTATTATAATTATTGATAAAATATAGGCCGAATCAAATGAGACCGATCTTCACAAACAAAAATAGCCAGTTTTTTTTTTTTTTATGCATAAAACAAAAATAAAGGCAAGGAAACATACTAAATAATTTATTTTTTGTTTTTTGATTTCATTTATTATCTCTTTATTTTTATATAGTTAAAATACATAAATAGTTAATAAATTCTCTATTAATAATAAAATTATATATATATTTATTTAACAAAAGGTTTTTGTGCAAATATTTAACATTATTTATTTATTATTTGGCACGACATTGAATAAAACACATCTATTTATTTATTTAAATTGATTTAGTGATTTTTACATTATTTATTATTTAATTATTATATTATTTAATTTTTATATAATTATATTATATAAATAACTTGGAATTTAATTACATGAGTTTTTTTTTTTTTAAAGGAAAATTTTAAAATATTTTTTTAAAATGTTGGTACGACAAGAAACAAGATGGCTACGTTTGTGATCAGCTGTTTTGATTAATTAACCTAACCTCAAAATGAATTTTATAACTCATTTATTTAATTATAAAATTCAAATTAATTTTAAGAATGAAAAACAAATAAAGGTTAAAAAACAAAACAGTTTTAAGAACAAAGAACGAAGTCAAAATTGTTTCTAATTTTTTTTTTTTTTTCAAAAAAATAGCCGGTCTTTTTTTATAATTTTTTTTTTATTTATTTATTATTTTATTGGAAAAATAAATAATAAATTGAAGATCGGCCTTGAAATAAATAAAAGAAAGCGAACTGATTGAAGAAATTGTTTGATTTTAAAAGTGTTAGTGTGTGTAAGTGCGACTCACGTGCTTTTTTATGATGACCGCCGCCCTGCCATTTAGGACCATCAGTGAAGCAGCCCTTTGGAACAAGGGGGAGGGTGGGGGGTTGGGATGTGCAGGTTCTTTTTTTTTTAACATTTAGCATCATCTAATCAAAGAGCTATTTTAAAATAAAAAAATTCATTTACAATATTATTATTATCATGTATAAAAAATGATTTTTTTTTTCCTATTTTGATTATTATTATTATTATTTTTTTTTTTGTTGTTGTTGGATTTTTGTTATATATATTTATATATATATAGTATACTCTTGATATTTTTTTTTGTACAATAAAATTTTTTTTTTGTTCTCTCTCTCATTTAGCAGCGTGAACAATCAATTCGCTTTATTTTAATGGGTTGGTTAAGTCCTGGATTGAGTTCACAGCCGCTGGACGCGTTAAGTTGATCATCTCATGATTCGCACGTGTGAGAAAAAAATGTATGTGTGTGCGTGTTAGGACGTGCGAGCGAGAGGAGTAAAGGGGGGGATGGATTTGGGGGTGGTCGATCGATAGGGGGATGATAGGGGGGTTGGGGGGGCGGCGGTGGCGGTGTAGATTCTGCTCCGCTCCGCACACTCCCTTGTTGTTGTTGTTGTGTAGCTGCCCCCCGTTTAACGTCGTGGGGGCAGCATTACTTTGCGCTTGTGGGGCGGGCGTACGGTGTGCTTCGATAACGCGCGCTCCCGCTCAGCTTCAGCCCTTTCCAACGGGTGGCATCCTCTGCTGACAGAGAGGCACACACACACACGGCCACCAACAAATACAAGCCAGCATCTTCACATACATGCCAAAAAATAGGGGAAATTTTTATTTTTATTTTTTTTTAAACTAGTTTCTTTATTATTTTTGAAAGCAATATAATTAATCCGAAAACACGCTTTGTTTTCTTAAGATGCAACCCTACTTGTCTTTATATTTGCGTTGTATAAAAAAAAAAAAAAAATACGCCGAAAAGTCATCCCCTCATTTTGTTAAATAGCGTATGTCTATGAAATTGATCGTTTAATTTAAGACAGTACTCATCGCTCATTTTTAATGCTAACAGAAGGCCTAATGTGAATTTTACTCAAATTATTTGCGCTTAATGATTGTTGAGAAACAGCGGTGTAACTAGCCTTTGAGGGCCCTTCGCCTTCACCTACCCACACAGCACAAAATATTGCAGCAATGTTGCAGAAATATTGCGAATCTTGCTCAATATTGCAGCTCAAACAGCAACATTGCAGCAATATTTCTGCAAATTTTCTGTTGCAAAAAGGCGGACGTAGGAATATTGCAACAATATTGCTGCAATGTTACTGCAATATTCCTAGCTTGAAATATTGCCTCTGCAATGTTGCCAAGATTAGCAATATTGCATCAATGTTGCTGCAATATTGTCAATATTGAGCAAGATTCGCAATATTTCTGCAACATTGCTGCAATATTTTGTGCTGTGTGGGTAGTTACGCCAGTGTGGAGAAAATAAAATAAATTTATTGAGAAAAGATGAATAAATAAAATCCGGATCATGCAATTTATTTGGATTAATTCCATCCGCTATAAGTCGACGTTTCGGAGCCAAAACGACTCCTTCTTCAGGACCATTCGGTGTCAAAAAAACAAATAGCCCTCAATTTTGACATAAAAGCTGTGATTAATCTCGCTAGAAGACGTGGTAAAGGCAATGCTGCCAAACGAAGAATGACTTATAGAGGACGGAAGTAATCCAAATAAATTGCCTGATAATCAGCTCCGGATTTTTTTCATCCTTCTCAATAAAATATCCACCAGGCTGCCCCTATCTTCATTTTACGAAAGGTAAGAAGGAATAATTCACAAAAAGAATGGAGCAAAATTTTATTTCATTTAATTTAATAAAAATTCTTAATCATTTGCTAACGTTTCGGTTCGGGTTTGAAACACTTTCAGAGCTGTGATTTTGTCTTTACCGAAACGTTAGAAAGTAATTAAGAATTTTTGGGAGCAATTAAATGAAATAAAATTTTTCTGCATTCTTCTTGTGAATTATTCCTTCTTACCTTTGGCACAATACTACAGCTATAACAATATCTTCAATTACTAAAATAAATTTATTAATTATATAAATTTTCTTGGTCCAAAAAATAGTTAATTTTGATATTTACAGGGTAAGCCGATGAGCACTGTTTCTACAAATAAAATTTAATACGCATAAACGCATCGTCGCTCATTTGCATCAAGAAGTCTTTTGCGGCATCTGAGGCCATTTAGACCTCGTGCCTATTTATTTCACATAATTGGTATTCGATTCAATTGAATCAAACTTGTCGCCTGGAACGAGATCCGAACTCTTGACCCTTGACACCAGAAACTCTGAGCCATAGGTCAAGGGCAATACAAATCTTAATATAATATGAAAATAACACCAAGTAGGTCATTCTTGTCTCAAATGAGCGATGTGTAATAAAAATAATGGGGGTGGCATAAAAGAATCGTTTTTTTTTTTTGCCCTATATATATTGTGGATCATCCTTTTGCAAGACCTAGCAAACTGAAAATTTATTATGATAATAAAAGAGATAACGAGAGTGCCAAAACCAAAAAAACTTCGGGACTAACCCAATTTGAATTTAGAAATGAAAAAGATAAATAAATGAATGGAGAAAAAAAATAAATGGTTGATTAATTTATTATTAAGAATATATTAATAACCTCTTTTATCAATTTAAGCATATTTGAACGATGTTATGCACGAAGGAACCAAGCGTCATTTACCTAAATCTGAGATAGGGGACATTTCATTTGTACAATTGTAAACAAAATCAATGGCAATTACTTTTTTTCTCCTTTTATACAAAAAATGTGAACAGAGTAATAATGTTGTGATTTAAATAAAGAGGTAGCTCTTCTTTTTCCCTACAAAATGGTGGTCTTATCTCAGTATCGATAATAATTCTTGTATAGGTTTATATTTCAAAAAATTGCAATATATTTGTATTTTCTATGTTAAGTAAATATATTTTAAATAAATCAAAATGTTAATTGAATAGTTAGTTATGCAAATGCTCTTGCGTCCGTCATCAAATTGGCTTCGACTGTAGATGAGGACTTCGATGCATTGAAAAATACATTGTATGAAAATATATATATATATATCTCCATGATGGAAATAAATTATTATTATTATGGCGCTTGGTTCCTTCATGCATAACATCGTCCATTTATAAGGGTTAAATTTATTATACAGTATTAACGTAGAAATTATGGATTAAAAAATTTGTTTTTGTTGTTTTAAAGACAACTTTAAATTTTTTTTTCTGTATTTGTTAATTGATTAATTAATCTGATTTTTTTTAAATTAATAGGCTAATTTTGAATATTAAACTCGTCATTTGAAAACCTTTTAAGTACTCTCGATTAGAGATCTCGTTAAAATTCGTCCCTTGAAACACAAGGGGGCTTCTTTCATTTTATTTTATGACTAATCAGCGAGAATGCGAGAGAGAGAAGGAGAAGCAAAGAGTGATCATCATTACAAAATTCTCTCTTTTTTTCATTTGATATTGGAATCTTAATTAACAACAAAAGACTTATCCAGGTGGCTGAATGAGAACGGGGGGGGGGTGTCATAAATATAAGATCAATTTTGCATGCATAGAGCGCAATTTACCTGGATAAGGATCTGGTGAAGAATCGTAAAAATCAGCTGCCTCTTCGAATTCATCGTAGCCGGCGTAGCTGAAAAATATCCTTTACAATATAATACTTATTATATACTTGTATAAAAATATATACCTAAATAAATTTAGAAGTCGAACGAATCTAAATCCTAAAAAATCTCTCGAGTATTAAATAAAAAAAAAAAAAAAAATGGAGAAAGAAGAATGATTAAAGGTTTTTGAATTTCTCCAATGAGCATCAGCTAGTAGATTTTTCAATTTTATTTATTCATAATTAATGCACTGTACAAGCAGTGGCGTATTCAGGGGCGGGGGCAAGGGCCCCTCAAAGCCTTCTCCAAAACAAAAAAATACCTATTGTTTTCCCTAATGATTTTTTTTTTTCAATAATTATTTTATTTACTCTCATAAATTCTAAAATCAAAAAAAAAACTTATAAATAATTGAAAAAATCTCTAATATATAAGTATTTTGTAGGGTCCGACCGAAACAAGATTTTCAACCGAAACTTTTTGGCCGAAACCGAAACTACGGCCGAAACCATGATTTTTGGCCGAAACTGGGCGAAACCGTAACCGAAACCGAATATTCGGTCGGTTCCTAGTAGTAATGTTGGGTTATGTTTATTCCTATGAGCAAAGCGCCTAAAAGATAGGCAGCCAAAGTGTTTTTTTTTTTTTTACCAGACTTTGATAACTGTTTTGTTTATAATTTCGTTATTTATTAACAGATTTTCACGAATGAATAATTTTTGGAAAGCTAAATAACTATAAAATATAATAGATATATGGTTTTTGCATTTAGGGATGGAAAAAATTGAATTAGGGGTGTCCAATGCTTAAAAAATCGATTTTTCTAAGATTTTAGCCCTGTTTAGCACCACGAAATCACCTCCGATTGGACTGAAATTTAAAATTTATATGTAATTCATCTATCTGCATATTTTTAAGGGGTAAGGTCTAGGTAATTCAAAATTAGAACACATTTTCTATTAAATTTTAATTTTCTCTATAGGTCTAAAACTAGAAGTTATGGGGCAAAACTGATGGAATTTTTGGAATCTGCGCTACCCAGATACCCAGGAATAGCTTCAAATAATCCCGCAACAAAATACTATTCCCCTGTGTTAGACTATTATATTCTAATAGACTAGTGCTCTGGGGGGGGGGGGGGCTCGAATATCGTCAAAAAAGGCGTTACTTAATATGTAAACAACCCCTCTGCAAATAAATATAGTTCCCCATGTTAATTAACTCCACCGATCGAGAAAATCTAAATTTTACACTCTCTGTTTAACTCAAATCAAAAAACAAATAATAGCTTATATACAAGAGAATTTTTATCAGTTTCCTTTGATGTAATAATTGATGGTAGAGAGAGATAGAGGTATCTGAGGTGACATGCAGAGAGAGAGAGAGATAAGCGAATAGAGATGGAACAAAGTGATCTGCGTAGCCAATTTCCCTTCGGGGGAATCAACTTATTCCATTTGGATATAAACTCGGAATAAAGCTATTTAAATAAACGTATGATATATATTAATATTATACAGAACATTCGCTTCGCTTATTTCATATTTTTTTCTTTTAATATCAAGGATCCCACTCAGCGCGCTTATAGAGAGTAGAAAAAGAACTCTCAAAAAATATTTATTTATTTTAATCTTACAATTAGATTCATAAAATATTTAAATAACTTTTTTATTAATTTGATTAAGTTTTAAAAGTTTTTAAGATAAATAAATTTGTCCAACTTTTTTTTTTTTATTATAACTTATTAAATAAACTCCTAAGGGCGATATTAAAAATTCTTTTTTTTATTTTATAAGAATTAACTTTTGTGATTAAGCGGCTTCAGGAGGGCTCAGTGAATCTTTGGTCCGACACTACTCAGGCATTTTAAAGTATTTTTTTATGCGGTTTTTTAAAAAATGATTTAAATTGAACATTTTACATAATAGAATGTTTTTTTTTGTTTTTTTTTTTTTCAATTACGATTAATTAAAATTTTTTGCTCTTATTTTTAGAAAATGCAAAAAAACGTTCTATGAAAATTTTAATTTTTTTTTTTTTTAATTTAAAAATGTAAAAATCATTAATATCGAACCCTATAATAATTAAATGAAATGGTGACCAAGTCAAAAAAATAAATTTCGAATTTATTTAAAAATTAACGGCCAAATAGTTCAGCACTCTTGCAAAAGATGGCAGGCTAGTTTAACAGCCGGAGTTATCAAATCACTTATAAGCCTATATTTATATATTATTATGTTCTTATAAATGATATATAATAGTCTAGAACAGCGTTTTCCAAACTGTGAGGTGCTCCTCCCTAGCGAGACGCGGACCAGTCTAAGGGGAGGCGCGAATATTGGCCACCAGGACCAATTTTCCAAATGATTGCTAGTTTTAATATAAATAAGAAAATATTTTGATATAAATTTATATTTTTTAGCATTAAAAATTTTTGTTTTTGTATTATTTTATAAAATGAGGGGGAGGGGGGAAGCGTCATATTTTTAAGGGAGGCGTGGTAACATAAAGTTTGGAAACCACTGGTCTATATCAGGGGTGGCCAAGCTCCTTGATAGTCCGAGCCATTTTTCAAAATTTGAAATTTTTCGCGAGTCACAATTAAATACATATTTAAAAGATATGCAAGCAAAAAAGGTATTAAAAAATTTTTTTTACAGAAATTATATTTAGGCCTATTGAAAACATATAAATAAAAGTACAAAACATGGGTATTGAATTTAAATATTAAAAATTAAACACTTTTATTTTACTTCTCTTGATAATTCTTTAACTTTTAATTTGATGGATAATTGGTGAGAGCAGTTCTCTGTAACATTTATCGAGGGCCACAAATAATCCTTCAAAGAGCCGCAGTTTGGCCACCCCTGGTCTATATAATAATATTTATAAACTATTCATTATTAAAAGATCAACGAAAATCAAACAAATACATGAGATTAAATATAGCCCTTGCCATCTGTTGGCAAATTTTCGTAATAGATGGGCTTTTTGGCTAAATTTTCAAGACCCCTAACGCCATCTTGTCGGCATAAACATGCAAACAGCTTGCCTCCTGTAGAGCCTTAAACCGATTTATTAAATTTAAGAAAAACGAGTGTCGCAAATTGATTTAGAGTGTTTTAATTGAGTACTCACCCCGCATTGTATTGATAATAAGGTGGTTCCGCATGTGGATACGTTTCATCCATGGCAGCCCTGGCTCTATCCAAGATGGACATCACTTTGTTCTTGCTTGCACTTGGTCTGTAAACAGTTAATCATAATATAAGACGTTGACGACGACCTCGATTCTTCTTAAAGGATAAATATTTGCTGAACCAAAAAAAAAAAAAAAAGCTAAGAGAAACAGATACGACAGCTCAGGGATGAGTAAATTCTTTTTTACTTAGAAAATTGAACTCCTTTTATGTAAACAGAAACCTAACGTTTTTATAGCCCCAGCCTGTTTGCAAAAAGGACACACAAAAATAATAATAAATTTCAATAAGTTTAATGTAATAAAAAAAAAAATAGAGATTTTGTAATTTTATATAATAACTTCTCTACGCGAAAAATTTCGTCTTATTAAGTGATTAGCAACTGAACATAACAATAAAATTTCAAAATACAGTTAAATTACAAAATGCTAAGTGATAATTGAAAATTTTAAATTTTATATACAAAAATCTGGTGTGACTGGTCGCACAGCCAGCACACAACCAACCTTCGGCAAGATAAAGTTGTGTACTGTACTTGTCACACCGGATTTTTTGTGTCGACATAATTATTTAGTTTGCATCAATATACATGTATTAGAATTCAAGAGGTAAAATTGCCCTCGGGCTTTGTGTAGAGATTAGCCTCGTATACCAAGGAGAAAGTCAAGTTTCTGAATATGGTGTCTAAATGGCCTTAGATGCCGAAAGAGACCTTAAAACATAATTTGAATCCGAAATTAAAATGTATTAAATCATTATTAACCCTATAACGACTTTATCTGTAACTTTCATATATCCGAACACGGGGATTCTAACCTTCGGCAGTATTTATTATTTAAATCAGTGGTTCCCAACCTGGAGGCGATCGCCCCCAAGTGGGCGATTTGGGATATCAGGGGGGCGATGAGTATTCAAAGGGGGGAAAAATTATTAGAGTTAACTAAAATTTAAAAGAATAAATTAAAGAGAAAATTCTCCTATTTACATGATGGCCAGGAAAGAAGAGGAAAAAATATTGTCATAAAAATAAAATAGTCTGATGATAATTCCAATCTAGAATTGAAACGTCCCAATGATAAATAATTTTTGTCATTTTTGTTTTCATTAAATAAAGATTGACCGACAAAAATTTAATCAATCTTTATCTAATTTTTAATTTCGATTGCCGACGTTTCGGACGCAAATCGCATCCTTCCTCAGGACAATTGGTAGTAAAATACAGATATGATACTACCTGTTGTCCTGAGGAAGGATGCGATTTGCGTCCGAAACGTCGGCAATCGAAATTAAAAAATTAGATAAAGATTGATTAAATTTTTGTCTGATTTCTTTCCTGTCTGCCATCCTACTCATATTTGAAAATTTCAACGTTTCACATATTTCTGCAGGTGTTGTATTTTTTCACTTTGAAAAGAAAACCTTATCTGAGGAACTTGATTGATTCACTTTGAAATAAAGTACTTTTTTGTTAAAAATTTTAAATCATGCAATGAAAATGAAAGGGGGGGGCGATAGATGATAGACAACCTCCAGAAAGGGACGATGGGCCAAAAAGGTTGGGAACCACTGATTTAAATCAATGGTTTCCAAACTTTATATTACAACGCCTCCCTTAAAAATATTTAACCATATGAAGCCTCCTCCCCCCCTCGATTTTATAAAATAATACAAAAACAAAAATTTTATAAAGAAATATTTTTTATATTTATTCTTATTTATTATTTTATTCAAAATTTCAAAACAATTGAATGAATAGTTTTTGAGTTTTTGTCGAAATAAATTACCACAGACATCATTTCAAAAACTACAACCAACAAATAAACACACTCACAAATTTCATAAATATACTGTATCTATGACTATTCATGTCCTAATCGAGGTATTCATTAGATATTAATAATATTCTATCCAAATAAATAGAGCTCGAAAATTATTTAACTAAATTTATATTAATATTTGTACATTATATAGGTAAATTTAAATAAATAAAATAGCATATCACATGACTAGTATCGCATATAGATTTAAATTGATGACCAAACTAGATAGAAAATAAATAAGTGTTGATAACAAAAATGAACAGAATGAACAATTTTAATGATTAAAAGGCTTGTCTTGTTTTACCATTCTCTCTGATATTAATAACATTGCCCAGGCCAGGCCACCCATCCCACGTGATAAGAGAAAAATTGCCTATTCATTAAGAATACAAATTTTATTAATTCTCCTTTAACTATTATTATAATCGTCTAGTTGGAGAAGATTAATTTAAAAAACGGAGAGGGAAGGGAGCTAATGGCCTCTCTATCTGCGTCTATATAATTCCCTCTTCATTAATTAAATTGGGAATAAGGAAAATCTTATTATTTTTCTTATATAGCAAAAATTTTAAGGCTCATGAAATTTTAATTAAATTTAATTAATAATCATAAAATTTGTGTACTCTTTTTTTTACAGTGAAGTATATAGAACAAAAAAGAAATGACAATAAAAATATATTTTACCTTTTTATGAGAAATAAAAAAGAGAGATGGAATAAAATTTATTTATTTATTTATAATTTATTCAAAAACAAAAAAAAGAAAAAAAAAACTATTCCTTTCTTTAATGATTATTTTATTTTTTAAAGATTTTGTTTGCCATATGAGAGAATTGAGAATCAAGGGACCATTCAATCAATCAATCAAGCGCCATTAACCTTAATCTGAGATAAAGGGCAATTAATTTGTACAATTGTAAACAAATTAATAACAATGACATTTTTTCTTGTTTTATACAAAAAAGTGCACAGAATAATTAAAAATCTGGTGTGACTGGCGCACAGCACACAACTTTCCTTACCTTCGGTAAGAGAAAGTTGTACACCGTGCTGGTCACACCAGATTTTTTGTGTCGAGATATATTTAGTTTCCGCCAATATATTAGAAATTTAAGATGTCAAAATTATAAACATGGGAAAATATTTATATTTTGTTACCATGGCAACCATTTCTCCTATCTTTCCTATGAAGCACAAGAGTAAAGTGTGCTTCAAACAATTTTGAGGGCAAAACGAGAATATACATTTGAAAGAGCATCTAATAAATAATTGATTTTTGAATTTTAATCAAAATCGTTAGAGCGAATTTTGAGAAAATCGAAAAAAACTGAAAAAGTACATCAGTAAAGTACTAGTACTCTTTGGCCGATTTTGATTAAAAGCTTATTTTTCCGGTCCCGGGAGGTATTTAACTTAAATATAAAATTTCAACCTCCTAGCTCAATTCCTTCATGCTTAAAATTGAACACACACACACACACACACACACACACACACACACAGACACACACACACACACACACACACACAGACAGACCATGTCGCGAAAACCAGTTTTTTGGATTCAGGGGACCTCAAAACGTGAAGATCCATCAAAATCTCGACATCGAATTTTTGACATGAATCCAATACTTTCTCTCTATATATATATTACATATATACATAGGTAAGAGAAAGTAATAATGTTGTGATTTATATAAAGAGGTAGATCTTTTTTTTCCTACAAGATGGCGGTCTGATCTCAATTTAGATCATAATAGTGCTTGGTTTTATGGCTAAATGGCTTAGGCCAAAAGCCAAATAAAAAAAAAAAAGTGCTTGGTTCCTTCATCCATAACATCGTCCATATAGCCTACACTTGGATGGCATTCAGCGGCCTTGTTTTCCTAGGCCACTTATGCAGAAATTCAGGGCGTGCTGATTTTAAAATTTTATATAAATTAAATCATTATATTTAACAAGACATGTGAGTGTTTTTTATTGATGAGGCCAAACATCCCATGGCCCCCGGAATCGAACCAGGATCTCCGCCTTTCCGGGGCATAGGCGTGCTATCCATTGCACCAGGCCACCGGACCCTCGACGGTGGCCTGGTGCAATGGATAGCACGCCTATGCCCCGGAAAGGCGGAGATCCTGGGTTCGATTCCCGGGGGCCATGGGATGTTTGGCCTCATCAATAAAGAACACTCACATGTCTTGTTAAATATATCTATGACTCAGTTAAAGTCCGAATCGAGGTATTTTGAATACTATTATCTTTTTCAAATAATAGATCTCGAAAAATATTTAGCTAAATCATTATAGTCGATTGTTATAAATAACATCAACAGCTATTTTCATTTTAAAAGTGGAACTTTTATTTGATGTCCTCAAATTTTTTCGCTCTTCTATCAGCATGTCGCGTTACAAGCCGTGACGTCAAAAGCCGTGACGCTAGAAGCCATGACGTCACAAGCCGTGAGGACAAAAATAGGAAAGTTGAAATTTAATATTTATGACGAATTATAAAAAAATAATTATGAGATTTAATTATTCAATTTTTAAATTGATAAAATATAATTTTTAAATTAATTTAAAATTATTCAAATTTTCAATTACTAAATAAATATTGTTCTCAGTTTTTAACATGCGTCTATTGATTTCCCTTTTTCCAATTATTAAGTTAAGATTAAAAACGCGATTTTAATTCCCTCAATTGATTAATTTTCTGAAAATTTTCAGTTAAACGCCTACGATCCGAAAAAAAAGTTTCACTAGCATCGTGCTTTCATAAAATCACACAATGATTTTTTATTGGTCGATTGTTTAGTTCGAGTCAAGGAAACACAAAAGCTGAAGTACTGGTTCGAGTCCACGCCATGACCAATCAAACGCAAAATATATAAATTTACTTTGCACTCTCAAAATCACCATCTAGTCGGTATTAGATCTTTTTTTGCCCAAATTATAAATTAATTTTTATAGTTCCGATTTCCCCTCCCCCTCAAAACTACCCTCCCAGATTTGATTTAATGCTTTAAAATTTATATTCTTTTTCAATTTGCATATTTATATCAATTTAATGAATAAAAAAAAAATATTTATTTTTAAATACTATCAATTTTTTTATTCCCTATTTCATTTTTAAATGGACTAGCAATAAATTTATTTCAATTTATTTTCTTTTAATTTATATATAAATCATTTCCGAAATATAAATTTATATATAACGTAACACGTGAATTGAATTAAGAGAAAAAAAAATTGCTATCAATAATTTTAATGAATTTCCAATAATTTTAACTTAAAATTAATGAATGGATGCAAAGTTTAAAATAAAATTTTTTTTCCAATCCAACACTAGAAAAGGAAGTAATTTTCGGTAATTTCGGAGCAGTTTTTTGAATCTAATGGCAATACATTTTCCTGACTATACTTAACATAGCCCTTGGACCATAGCACAGTAGTAGAAAACTTGCTTCTTTTGCTAGGAGTCAGGGGTTGGCATCTCGTCTCATGTGACCAATTGAATTGATTGCTAGGGATGGAAAATGCCCTCGAAAAGTCGGTTTACAATCTTTGAATCGACTTGATATTTTTCAATTCTCGGAATCGATTTCTGAAAGCAAGGGCGGATACAAGGGGGGGGGGTAAAGGGGGTAATTACCCCCCTGAGATTTGGAAAAAATACTTTTTTTCGAAAAAAAAATCTATTTTTAATGTAAAATTTTAAAAATTAATACTTAAAAATTTGATTTGTATTTATATTCTGGCCAACAAGTACAGAATGCGCCTTTAAATTACCGAAATTAAGAAAAAAATGTGTGCTGTGCGACCAGTCACTCCAGATTACCCCCCCCGAGAAACACCTCTGGATCCGCCACTGTCTGAAAGTCGACTTATTAAAAACTCGATAACTCGTGCTTTTATATAGGAGATCCTCAGCTTTATTATAATATAGATATTTATTTAATATAATATCAAGTGTTTAAACATTTTATTAAATACAACACACAAATATTGTTTGCAATACTTTTATAAAAGAATATTCTATCCAGAAATTGCACGTGATATGGCACCGAACATTAAAATAAAATATAAAAGTTGAATATCAAAATAAAACTTTAAAATATTAGAATTGAGCAGGGCCGGATCTAGGGGGGGGGGGGGCATGTGCCCTGGGCGGCAGATATCAGGGGGCGGCAATTAAAGAAAGATTTACTAAAAAAAAGGTAAAATGATATGAATTTTGTATAGAAATGTTAAATATATTCCTCTATTTCTGACGTGCACATGATGAAAGGTAAGTTAATTAAAGTGAAAAATTAATTAAAACGTCAGATGTTTATTTTTTATAATAATTATTTAATCTCTTGGCGATGATCGATTTCGCTATTTATAGCATCCTCAGGCCAGCGTTATATATAATTGAAATTTTGAAAAATTAGTCGACATATAGTAAAAATTAAGAATTGTTTAAAGGAGATAAACAATTCTTAATTTTTACTATATAGCTATATGTCGACTAATTTTTCAAAATTTCAATTATATAAAATCTGGTGTGACTGGCGTACAGCACACAACTTTCTCTTACCTTCGGTAATCGAAAGTTGTGTACTGTGCTTGTCACACCAGATTTTTTGTGTCGACATATATTTAGTTCCTGACAGTACGGAACATTTGAATTCAGATGTAAAATTTATAAGTATGGGAAAATATTTATATTTTGTTACCATGGCAACCATTTCTCCTATCTTCCCTATGAAATACAAGAGTAAAGTGGTCTTCAGAAGATTTCAATCGCAAAATGAGAATATACATTTGAAAGAGCATCTAAAAAATAATTGATTTTTGAATTTAAAAAAAATCGTTGGAGCAAATTTTGAGAAAATCGAAAAAAACTGAAAAAGTACATCAGTAAAGTACTAGTAATCTTTGGCCGATTTTGATTAAAAGCTTATTTTTCCGGTCCCGGGAGGTGTTTAAGTTAAATATAGAATTTCATCCTCGTAGCTCAATTCCTTCATGCTTAAAATTGAACACACACACACCCACCCACCCACCCACCCAGACAGACCATGTCGCGAAAACCACTTTTTTGGATTCAGGGGACCTCAAAACGTGAAGATCCATCAAAATCTCGACATCGAATTTTTGACATGAATCCAATACTTTCTCTCTATATATATATTACATATATACATAGTTAAGAGAAAGTAATAACGCTGGACTGAGGATGCTATAAATAGCAAAATCTCCAAGAGATTAAATAATTATTATAAAAAATAAACATCTGACGTTTTAATTAATTTTTAACTTTAATTAACTTACCTTTCATTTGTATAGAAAATTTTAAGAAGGGGGCGGCAAATTAAATTTTGCCTCCCCTAAAAAATCTCCTAGTTCCGGCCCTGGAATTGAGGAATTAAGAATGCCACATATCTTCACTAACCGATCTTAGAAAGCGTGTTGGTTGGGGTGAATAAAGTCAGAGTCAACTTTTCCATCCCTAGTTGATTACCAATCAATTTAAATAAATAGCGGCGGTAATTTAAAGACATCTGATGCCGAAAAAGACAAATAAATAAATAAAAAATACTTTTTGTAAACTTCAAGAAATGGTTTTGTTCCACTAAATGACTTGAAAACAAAGAACATAGACAACCAAAAAGACCGATTAATTGATCACTTATTAATTTCTTTGACAATACTCTACACAGGTATAGAAGAGGTTTAATCATTTGGGTTCGCCACTTATATTTACCCTATGGCATCCCAAACCCTAAAATAAAAAACCCCACCCCAAAAAAAAAAAAAATATAAAAAAATAATTTCATAAAAAACTTATATGCCAAGGCGCCGAAAAGAAAAGGGGAAAGGGGGGGGGGGGGGGGGAGGGAGGGAGAAAAAGAGAAGGTGAAAAAAAAAAAAAAATCATTTGGGTTGCCTACCTTTCGACAAATTTTATTTTTTAATGAATAAAAGCCATTTTTTAAATAAATAACCTACGATTTTCCTTTTTTTTTTTCTTCTCTCTTTTGACCATTAATCATAAAAACATTTTTCATATAATTAATCTTCAATTGTGAACACAAAAGTGAGATAATCTGATGTTAAGTAACAAAATTAATTTAATCAAGTAGCTAGCTATATTCTTTGAAATTTTACTTTTTTTTTTTGTTCCTAGTGAAGAAAAGGGTTTGAAATAATGAGATTCAATTAATTTTTTTGTTATCTCTCTCTCTCTCTCGCCCTCTCCCTTCGCTGTTTTAGACGTCCATTAAAGACAAGGGAATATTTTAAACAAAAGCTGATCGATGGATTTTGTAAAAAAAAAAACTCTTCCAAAAAAAAAAAAAAAAAGAAAAGAAAGAAAGAATTTTACTCTGACAAATGGAATAAATATTTCAGATTTATTTCATAAAAAATTATCCTTCAATTTATTATGTTTTGATTTTTTTTTTTACTAATTTTAGTTTCCACCCTCTACTTTATTACTATATAAAGTACGTTGGTTTGCTTAGCATTTTTGTTTGAATGTTACCCAACCTCCGCGCTCCAAAAATGTTTTTTTTTTTTTTTGGAAAAGTCACAATTCCACATTTTTAATGAATAAGCTTGTTGAACGTCCTTCGTTTAGCTTTTTTTTCATTGGGGAGGGGGCAGGAGTGTGGCAAACTTACAAACAGGGAGAGGCGAATATACATATAGGCTATTTCAAGAGAGAAACAAAAGAAATTGGAGGGGGGAGCATCCAGGGGGGGGCAGATGACATTGTCAAGGGGCACTTCCCTCCCCCCTCCCGCTAGCTTCCCCGTAGCGCCGACACTGCCTGCTGTTAGTCATCGATATAGCATATTAAAAATAATAAATATACATAGATAATAAAGATCTGTAATAAAATTTTTCATGTCGAAAATTGTATTGTATCAGACTGATGAAGAGGACAAACGTGCTCGAAACTATGGTAGTTTCTCTAATCT
This sequence comes from Euborellia annulipes, assembly GCA_023213315.1. NCBI lineage: Eukaryota > Metazoa > Arthropoda > Insecta > Dermaptera > Anisolabididae > Euborellia > Euborellia annulipes. The sequence continues at coordinate 34,656 of JAKCPI010002368.1, read as the reverse complement.
CTATCTCTATATACGGTCGTATATAAAGAGAGAACTCACTGACTGACTGAGTGACTGACTTGCAATCATCGCACAGCCTAAACTGTTAGGCCTAGAAAGCTGTAATTTGGAATGTAGATTACTTTTATTGCATAGGCGTCATTTAAGAAGCGATTTTTCGAAATTCAAATTTTAAGGCCGCTAAATGGTCATTTATGGATATTTTTTTGAATTTAAATAATTTTTAAACAAGATGAGATAACAAATTGCTTTCTTCGCTAAAACCATCCTTAGATGAATTGAATCTAAATTCGATGTTTCAAGGTTTTTTGAAATTCCGTCCCTAAGTACCCCAAATCGAAATTTTTGTAAAAAATTCGGATTCTCCAACTTTTAACAGAAAAATTAATAAAATGTATAGACCAGAGGGAGACTATCGTTTAATTGGTGTTAAAATTTCAGTTTTGGATAGACAATATTGACCTCTGAGTAGCCCTAGCAGTCGAGGCAAATTAAAAAAATTCCTTTTCAAGTTTTAAATAGAACGATTTGGACACCCATGCAAGGGGGGTTAAAGGAGGGGAAGGGTTCGAAGGGGCGACCGCCCCTACCGAGAAAAAAATTGAAAAAGTTTTAAAAACTGGTCATCTAAAGAAATTATGATGCTTTATTTGACTAAAATATATTTTTACATTTATTTAATTTTAATCCTTAACGGTACTAGTATTTGAAAGTATTATTTAAAAGATTTTGTGATGCCGCATCTCAGGGGGATGAAAATCTTTTAAATAATACTTTCCAATACAAAAAAAATTTATTTTTAATGTAAAATTTTTAAAATTAATACTTAAAAATTTGATGTGTATTTATATTCTGGCAAACAAGTACAGAATGCGCTTTTAAATTACCGAAATAAAAAAAAAAAAAATATAGTGTGCTGTGCGACGAGTCACACCAGGTTACCCCCCCCCCCCCCGAGAAACACCTCTGGATCCGCCCTTGCTTTGGAGTTCATAAAATATTAAAAATCCTATGTAAAAAAGATTTTCTTTTCATATGAAATTCACTTCATTTATTGCTAAAACAACTAAAATTCAAGATAATTGGGGGATAGAGTCTTTACATAAATATTTAGAGAGACATTCTAAGCGGAAAAGTAATACAACTTTTTAACGAAAATTTTAAGTAAATATTTTGATATTTTTAGTAAAAGAATTAGATTTTCGGTTTTACTGTGGTTTATTTGTAAAAATTACAACATTTCGGCCACTCATTCTGTGGCCTTCTTCAGGTACAATTCAGCTAAGATCTGTAATTTTTACAAATAAAACACAGTTAAACCGAAAATCTACTAATGATAACAACTGCGAAAGCCTAAACTCCAAAATTTTGATATTTTTCCTGGAAAATCAGTAAAACCTATTTCATATGAATTTTATTTCCGAGACAGCATGGAGCGCCCTAAAATTTTATTTCCCTTAAATTGAACAATTTTATATAGAAATTGGATTCCAATGTCTAATAGGTCTCTTCCTTGTCCAAATAAAAAAAAAACAGAGGTACTTTTGCCTCTAGGCCCCCTACTCCCCCCCCCCCACGTTAAGTAGATTGAATTGATTTTATTACCTGGGCGTGAGGACGACTGATTGTGTTGCTGGACCGAGTGCCTTGCGTGCAACGGCCGCCCTGCCACGTGCACCGACTGATGCTGCAGCTGCAGCGGCTGCCGCTGCTGCTGCCGCGCCGGCTCCAGTAACGGGTAAACCCGGACGGGCTCGGAGACCTCCACGGGGTACAACCGGCGTTTTGCGTGCCAACAACGGCGTTGGACTTGTCTCGGTACCTGTACCATCAACAACAACAACAACAACAAACAACACCATCTTAAAATTACATATTACAATTTCGGCATAATAATAATATCAAAAGCAAGTGAAAGGCTCATTCAACTTTGAGAGCAAAAAGGAGAAATCCACTGCACCCGACCGCAAATTCGCCGTCCATTTTCTCTTAATTTCACAGAGCTTTGACTTTTTTTTTAATTCCCCCCCCCCCCTCCTCCTCCTCCTCACTAACTTCTCCTAAACGAAAACTTGAAATAGTTAAACTAAGCGTGAAAAGGGTAATTACAAATCATTCCCAGTTACTCAAAAAAAAAGAAACCCTCGAACTTATCCACTTAAAATTTTCCATCAAACCAACCAAACGAATTGATTAAAGTCAGAGAGAACATAGAAGCAAGCTGTATTAAAAAAAAAAAAAGTTTCATAAAGGCGTTTTAATATAATATCTTAAAAGTTATATTTTATAAAATGTCAAAATAAAAAAAAAGATTTGAAATATTTACAGTTACAGAATTCTTTTTGTATGTGTGACGTATTAAAAAAAAATCATAGTTCACAGACAATTATAAGCAAAATTTTCCTTCTCGATAAGGAAAATGTATGATTTGATCAAATAAATTTTCACTGAATAGGCCATCTAGTTGGATTTTTAATTTATTAACAAATGTGTTGAGGCTAGAGGCGTCGACGGCCGCATTTTTTTTTATTCAAATTTTCTGAACTTCTGCGTAGGCCTACTTGAGCTACCCCTCACTAGCTGGAGTAAAAATTTTTTTTTTAATTTAACAAAATTATTTTTTTTTAAAAAAACCCCGCGGAAATTTTTTTTAGATACGAGTCTCATCCGATATTTTCAAACGCATGTTCCCAAAAAATAATCGTTTTTTTTCCCTTGTGAAGGATAATCGAAATAATCGATTATTTTTTGAGAATAATCTATTAATCGATTATTTTGCGGCTAAATAAAGGTCAAAGCGAAAAATTTATTTTAATTTGAAATAAAAAAAGAGTCTAATGACCAATTGCACCGCCAGATTTAAGTATGACTTAAAGAAAAAAATAAACAACATGGCAACGTTGTAAATTTTAGTGATATTCTGGTGATTTATTTTTAATTTAATAATTTTTTCTTTTTAATAATCATAAACTAAATTAATAAATTACATCGTTTCGGTTCTATTTCTGCCCTCATCAGGTGATTAATTCATCACTCCGATTGAATATAGCAGTACTTTACGAAAATCATTTTTTCTTTCTGTTTTTGTTCTATTCCTTCCCTCCCTATATTTTTATTAATAATTTTATAATTAATAAAAACAGGTGATCTAAAATAATAAAAATAGTCTATGCACCACGGAAGCTTTGGTACAAGTTTTGGTACAAGTACAGAGGGCGCGATTTGCCCAATTTAATCAAACTTATTATTATTCCTTATCTTGAATAGTTAATTTTATTTTCCCTAAAAATATCAGAGTTTTTTGGCATTTTTTTTTCTCTGAAAAATGAATTTGAACAAATACGAAACAGGAGGCAAATAACAATTCAAATCAATTTCAATTCAATTCTGAGCAGGATAAAAGACTGAGAAGTAGGGATGTTCGATTATGCAAAAAAATAATCGATTATGAAAAATAATCGATTATTGCGCCCGGACAGAAGAAATTTTTGCCGCCCTGCGGATTCCCCTCTACTGTGAAAATCAATTCATGTTTTTTTTATCAAAACTAAATTTTTTCCGCCTCTTTTTTGGAAGCGAGATTTTTTCGCCCTGCGGAAATTTATTTTCCTTCCGTGAAATTCTTTTGAGTTTTTTTTTTTTAGATACGAGTCTCATCCGAACTTTTCAAACGCATTTTCCCCAAAAATAATCGAAATAATCGATTAATCAATTAATTTTTTTTTATAATCGACGATGAATAAACGATTAATCGATTATTTTGCAGCTAAATAAAGGTCAAGGCGAAAAATTTATTTTAATTGAAATGGATACCAATCAATTGAAATAAAAAGGAATCTCTAAATGACTTCAGATGCGGAATAATTTTCAATTTTGAGGTCGATCCGTGGGTGCGGGAGGGGGAGGAGCTAGTTTAATAAAAAATCAAGTAAAAATTAGCGAAAAAAAAAATTAATTAAAAAGACATTAATCGAAGCATGAGAATATTAATGAAAATAAAACCTCAAAAAATTAATAAATCATGTGGAAAATATTCTTAAAAAAAAAAAGAGAAAAAGAAATTAACTTTTTCTCTCTTTCTCTGATCGATATTTGCAAATTCCGTTTTATTTGTTCATTGAGATTAGAATTTGTCGAGATTTTCAATTCAAGGGTTAAATGAGTAGAGTGGTTGAATATTTGTTTTCCGTCACGCGAATGACGTCATTTTCGACCGCTAGCAGATTAATTAACGACATTTTGTTAATTGAATGACAAATGCGTTTACGGAGTGATTAAGTGATTAATTATTTTCCATTGCCTGTTATGAACAAGATATTATCATTGAGGAGGGAGGTTAAATTATTAACGCAAACGCTAATGAGGTAGAAAAAGAAGAAGACAGGTCCGATAAAAAAAAAAATATTTGATATATGAACGAAAAGACAAATGAATTCTATAGTTACATATAAAATATCACAAAGGAAATACACGTTTTGAGGTCCCCTGAATCCAAAAAAGTGGTTTTCGCGACCTGGTCTGTCTGTGTGTCGGTGAACAAAATATCTCAAGAACGAAAAGACCTAGGAGGTTGAAATTTTATATTTAAGTTAGGCACCCTCAGGGGCCGTGACACGAAGCTTTTGAACATAATCGACCAAAGAGTACTAGTACTTTACTGATGCACTTTTTCAGTTTTTTTCGATTTTCTCAAAATTTGCTTCAACGATTTTTTTTTAAATTCAAAAATCAATTATTTTTTAGATTCTCTTTAACATGTATATTCTCATTTTGTAATTGAAATCTTCTGAAGACCACTTTACTCTTGTACTCCATAGGAAAGATAGGAGAAATGGTTGCCATGGTAACAAAATATAAATATTTTCCCATACTTATAAATTTTATATCTTGAAATTCGAATGTACCGTACTGTCGGAAACTAAATATATGTCCACACAAAAAATCTGGTGTGACAAGCACAGAGCACAACATTCGAATACCGAAGGTAAGAGAAAGTTGTGTGCTGTGCGCCAGTCACACCAGATTTTTATTATAGATATAGTATTTAAAAAAAAGGAATTGACCCATATTTTCTCCTGGGGGGAAATCTCACCCTCAGGAATCTGTGGTAACACTAAGGCCTTGATGTCGTAACCGTGTTCCCGCTTTAAGAACGACCACTTTAACCCAATCTATTTATCTATCATCTATATTACATGAACTTTCTCAGGGAGGCAAATTTGTTATTTTTTTAAGATCTTACTTATTCAGTCATAAAATTAAAATAAAAACAATTTGAAAAAAAAAAGAAAGAAATTGTTTTTGACTTATTAATAGAGCCCGGATGTTGATGCAAATGCATGTTTGCATAGGAGCTGAATACGTTCCTGAAACATTGCAGTTAGCCATTTCATGAATATTCGATTTGAAATAACCCTATTTATTCCAAGCCCACTTTGACGTTTTTTTGAATCCCATGCACAATGCATGTTTTGCCAATTTTTAATCACAACGTTAGTTTTCAATTTTTTTTTTTTTTTTTTTAATAAAAAGGCACGTTTTGAATATTTTTGTGCAGTTGGTTTTAAAGTCTAATTTATGTGACAAAAATTAAAAATTATTTTTAATATTTTAAAATTTAGAGGAATTGCTTGCTGTTCATTGTTATAAAAAATCTGGTGTGACTGGCGCACAGTACACAACTTTCGATTACCGAAGGTAAGAGAAAGTTGTGTGCTGTGCGCCAGTCACACCAGATTTTTCGTGTCGACATGTATTTAGTTTCCGACAGTACGGTACATTCGAATTTCAAGATGTAAAATTTATAAGTATGGGAAAATATTTATATTTTGTTACCATGGCAACCATTTCTCCTATCTTTCCTATGGAGTACAAGAGTAAAGTGGTCTTCAGAAGATTTCAATCATAAAATGAGAATATACATTTTAAAGAGCATCTAAAAAATAATTGATTTTTGAATTTTAATCAAAATCGTTGAAAAAAAAAAAACTGAAAAAGTACAAGTACTAGGGCTCTTTGGCGGATTTTGTTCAAAAGCTTCGTATCAGATGCCAACTTAAATATAAAATGTCAACCTCCTAGCTCTTTTCGTTCTTGAGATATTTTGTTCACAGACACACACACAGCAACACACACACACACACAGACAGACCATGTCGCGAAAATCACTTTTTCGGATTCAGGGGATCCAAAAATGTGTATCATCCATCAAAATATCGATATCAAATTTTTGATTTAAATCCAATACTTTCTCTCACTATATATTAACATATATAGAAGTAAGAGAAAGTAACCCCAACAGCACAAAATAATGCAGCAATGTTGCAGAAACATTGCGAATCTTGGCAACATTGCAGCGGCAATATTCCAAACTAGCAATATTGCTGTTTGAGCTGCAATATTGCATCAATGTTGCCGCAATATTGTCAACATTGAGCAAGATTGCAATATTCCGTGCTGTGTGGGAAAAATCACTTATTTCAATTTCTGGCCGGTACGGGCCAAAAAAAAATCGGCCCGTGCAGGGCTCTAACTCTTCCTGCTTTAATTTCTAGCTAATGAACTAATCCCAAGTCTTGTTTTACCCGCTTCCTTAAAATATATTCTGTGTATTAAATTAATTTTCATAGAAACATTATTTTTATATTTGAGAGATTCATTTTGTGGATCAAAATAATATTTTGACCTTCTTTTATTTAACAATTATAAATCATATTTTTTTTTTTTTTTTTTGTATTCAAGAGGTCATAGCAAATAGCTATTACATTAAAAACGTTCTAGCTATAATATACATGCAAGCATCTCTAGGACAATTTATAGCGAGCCAATCCATATGAAACCTCTACTATATTGGATGTAATAAATTTCATTTTTTTTTTATCAAGGTATTTTATTTACGTTTCGAGGGTGAAGATAAATGGTTTCCCACTTCCGACATATTTATGATGTCGTTGAGACCAGAGAATTCTCACTTCTCAGACCTTTTCAAAAAAAAAAAAAGCGCCGAATCAATGTCTGCCTGATTGGCTTTGCATTTTATGATTTCTATAAAAGGAAATATACAATAATAGATATATGAAAGGAAAAAAAAAGTGATAAAAGGACATGAACAATTTTTAAAATCTTTTCCGCATTCTGGATTATTATACCGGGTGTCACGCACCCCATTGTTGGGATCTAAAGAGAAAAATATTCTAAGCCCAAAAATCCATGTTTGGATTTTTTTTTATTAAGTAGTTAATTGGTAATTAATTAATAAAAGTGACCAATCAAGAGCGCGCTACAGAAGTCACTATGCTGGGACAGTCCGAGACTTTCTTAACCGCGCTTACTCTCAGCGTTGATTGGGAAGAAACGGACCATGAAGGTGCTTGTGGGGTAACTTCAAAGAATTAGTCTACTACGACGAGCCTCAGGATCAGATGGAAACCGTCGCGAGGATTCATGCGGCGCAGACAACTGTCACTCCAGTAATGCTGGAAACTGTCCGAGAGAATCTGCTCAAGCGATGTTCAGGAGAACGTTGGACACTTTGAGCATTTACTGGTTTAAATTTTGATTGTTTTTTACTTTCTCTTACCTATGTATATATGTAATATATATATAGAGAGAAAGTATTGGATTCATGTCAAAAATTCGATGTCGAGATTTTGATGGATCTTCACGTTTTGAGGTCCCCTGAATCCAAAAAAGTGGTTTTCGCGACATGGTCTGTCTGTCTGTCTTTCTGTGTGTCTGTGAACAAAATATCTCAAGAACGAAAAGAGCTAGGAGGTTGAAATTTTATATTTAAGTTAGGCACTTCTCTAAATTTGCTCCAACGATTTTTTTTTAAATTCAAAAATCAATTATTTTTTAGATTCTCTTTAAAATGTATATTCTCATTTTGTCATTGAAATCTTCTGAAGACCACTTTACTCTTATACTCCATAGAAAAGATAGGAGAAATGGTTGCCATGGTAGCCAGTCACACCAGATTTTTTTTTATTTTTTATTAAATTGTTTGACAAATTGTTCGGTTTTTCTTAAATAATTATGAATAAATTTAATTAAACACATAAATAAATTGAAATTCAATTCATCAAAACCTTCTAGTATCGTATTTGTCTACTTCTAGTATAAAATTTAATCTTTAAAATACCTAGAATAATACCAAAACAATACTTTAACAACTTTTAATTTTGCCCACGGGTGGTGTAGAGGTTAGCGTGCTAACCTCATATACCAAACGTCGCGGGTTCGGACCCCAGGCAGTCCGATGATTTTATTTAAGCCATCTGGATACCAGATGGCTTAAATAAGATGCCTGGACCCCTATATGTATATTTATCAATAACGGTTATCGTCTAAAGTCTTAAATGGCCTGAGTTGCCGAAAAGACTGTGTGAATGTGTGTGTGAGTGTGAGTGTGAATGAGAAAAAAGTGTGAATGTTTTTTAAAAAAAAAAAAAAACTTTTAATTTTCCAATTTAATAATAATAACAATTATTATTATTATTATTATTATTATTATTATTATTATTATTATTATTATTATTATTATTATTACATTCCTGTGTTTTTTTTATAATTCAAAAATTCCTTAAATATTGAAAAATAAAAAAAAAATTTAAGTGAGAGCTGGCTCGTGCCTCGGTTTCATTCCTGTGATTTTTTTTTTAATTTAAAAATTTCTACTTAATCAAAAAATTCCAAACATGGATTTTTGGGCTCAGAATATTTTTACTTTCTCTTTCCCTATATATGAAATATATATAGAGAGAAAGTATTGTTCTCTTTCGATCCCAACAATGGGGTGCGTGACACCTGGGACACCCTGTAGACTTTAGACGATATAGGTGGGCCTATATGGGCGTATTTATTATATCAATTGATTACATTGGCCTTTAAAGTGCTTGGGTTTGTGTGCGTGGGATCTGAGCCCACATCCCATGGCTTTAAAATTTATCAATATGCCACAATCTCTAACCTCTGGATCATTTTTATATTGATGTGGGCGGCTTCTTTGTGATCAGATAATAGGCTATACAAGAACTTTAACATAAACTAGACGTAAAGGCCAAGAACTGAAAAGATTTTGGTAAACATCGGACCATTAGGGAGCGCTCTAGAGGGGGAGGGGGGCAATATTTTTTTTCTTACATAACCTATAATTTTTTTTTATATATTTAGAAACTAGACTTTCTCGAGTGAAATGATATATAATATTAGTACCCTAATTTTTACTTTCTCTTACCTATGTATATATGTAATATATATATAAAGTATTGGATTCATGTCAAAAATTCGATGTCGAGATTTTGATGGATCTTCACGTTTTGAGGTCCCCTGAATCCAAAAAAGCAGTGGTTTTCGCGACATGGTCTGTCTGTGTGTGTGTCTGTGTGTCTGTCTGTGTGTCTGTGAACAAGATATCTCAAGAACGAAAAGACTTAGGAGGTTGAAATTTTATATTTAAGTTAGACACCCCCATGGGACGTGACACGAAGCTTTTGAACAAAATCGACCAAAAAGTACTAGTACTTTACTGATGCACTTTTTCAGTTTTTTTCGATTTTCTCAAAATTTGCTCCAACGATTTTTTTAAAATTCATATATCAACTATTTTTTAGTTGCTCTTTAAAATGTATATTCTCATTTTGTGATTGAAATCTTCTGAAGACCACTTTACTCTTGTTCTCCATAGAAAAGATAGGAGAAATGGTTGCCATGGTAACAAAATATAAACATTTTGCCATACTTATAAATTTTACATCTTGAAAATCGAATGTACCATACTGTCGGAAACTAAATACATGTCGACACAAAAAATCTGGTGTGACAAGCACAGTACACAACTTTCGATTACCGAAGGTAAGAGAAAGTTGTGTGCTGTGCGCCAGTCACACCAGATTTTTTATAAATTTGTTAGTTTTTTTTTTCAAAAACACACTTTTTTCCCATTCACACAGTCTTTTCGTCAACTTAGGCCATTTAAGACTTTAAACGATACTCGTATGTTCTTCTGTCCTCGTCATTATTAATCCCGCGGTGCGGGGTCGGCGGATGATACTCGTATGTTATTAATCTATATTATTATTAATACTATATTATTATACTATATTATTATTAACCTATCTATTGTGGGTCCAGGCATTTCTTTTTAAGCTATCTGGTATCCAAATGGCTTAAATAAAATCAACGGACTGCCTGGGATCCGAACCTTCGACCTTTGGTATACAAGGCAGGCGCGCTACCAACTACACCAAGCCCAAGGGCTGCCAATTTTTGGGTTCCGGAATTTGGTGTGGAGTCCCCGGGCTTGGCGTAGCAGGTAGCTTGCCTCCCTCCTATACCAAACGTCGCGGGTTCGGACCCAGGCAGTCCGATGATTTTATTTAAGCCATTTGGATACCAGATGACTTATATAGAAATGCCTGAACCCCCAATATATATATTAATTACAACGGTTATCGTCTAAAGTCTTAAATGGCCTAAGTTGTCGAAAAGACTGTGTGTATGTGTGTGTGAGTGTGAGTGTGAATGAGAAAAAAGTGTGAATGTTTAAAAAAAAAATCTGGTTATACCCCTTTCTCTTACCTTCGGTAATCGAAAGTTGTGTACTGTGCTGTCACACCAGATTTTTTGTGTCGACATGTATTTAGTTTCCGACATATACAATTGAATTCAAGATGTAAAATTTATAAGTATGGAAAATATTTATATTTTGATACCATCAACCATTTCTCCTATCTTTTCTATGGGTAAAGAAGTGTTCAGAAGATTTCAATCACAAATGAGATATACATTTTATAGAGAATCTAAAAAATAATTGATTTTTGAATTTAAAAAATCGTTGCAATTTTGAAAAATCGAAAAACTGAAAAGGAATCAGTAAAGCTGTACTTTTGTCGATTTTTTTGCTCCGTTACTTATTTCACCTCCCTCTTCTTTTTCCCCCCCCCCCCCCCCCCCAAAAAAAACTGCTAGCTCTTTTAGTACGTGAGATATTTTGTTCACAGACAAATTGTTGCGATCACTTTTTTGGATTCAGGTCCCTCAAAACCTCAAAAGCATAGCAAGAGAACAAAATCAAAACAAATAAAAGCGTTATTTCTTTGAATAGTGGGGTGGGCAAAGTTGTGCCCTCGGCCTTAGTCCAACCCTTTATTTTTAAATTGCTGTGCTCCGTAACAAAACTCTGTGACGAAATCAAACACAATAATTCCCGCCCCATATCTATTTTTAAATATAAGCTTAATGGCCGAAAGAATCTTAAATGTATTCAAAGTACCTTAAAACAAGAGATGACATTTTTAATCTTTAAAACATAGCTGCGTCATTTGAATAACAGAGAAGATATCCCCTTTATGTATAGCTACGTACATATCTCCTTGCAGATTTTGTTCTAATTATTTGCGAGATCGAATGATCCAATTAGATGGCCTCAGTCATTGTTCGTTCAGTTTGTATTCAAAGCAGATAAACACATCCCAGATATAATAACACAACATGCTCATTAAAACAATAACATGTGATGTCAGGGCCTTTCTCGTTAAACGAATAATGAGTTTAAAACTAAAAAAAAAAATCTCATTAAATTAGAAGCGCCATGGTAATCCAATCGATAGGCGGAATTTTTTCTAACTATCCTTTTCATAAACTTTTAATTATATATAGGCCTAAATAGTTTTTTTTTTTTTTTTTTTTTTTTTACTTTGATGTTAAGAGGAAAAATTTTTTTTTTTGCATCCCCTTTGAAAAAAATGATATTGCAATTATGTCTGTCGTTTCCGCTAAACAAGATGCAAATGAACTTGTTTTGAGTCAACTTATAATTAGGGATCGGATTTTCAGGTTGAATAAAAGTGACAAATATATTTTTTTGAATTTTTTAAATTAATTTCACCAGATACCCCCCATTAATTCTCATAGCCTTTATTTAAATCTAAATTATTTGACAATTTGTGAAGTGGCTGTTGTATTTTAACAATAAGTGAAGGACCAGGCAGCCAGGGAATAAGCCTCTACGAAATGAAACTCAAGAAAATTAATTACAGTATAACAATGTTGCTACCTTTTTTTTTAACTCTTTCCATTCACACTCACACTCACACAGTCTTTTCGGCAACTCAGGCCATATAAGACATTTACGATAACCGTTATTGATTATTTTTGGGTATCCAAATGGCTTAAATAAAATCATCGGACTGCCTGGGGTCCGAACCTGCAGACGTTTGGTATTGGAGGTAGGACGCTACCTACTACGCCAAACTCGGGGCGTACAATATATTAATACCCGCAAATTGATAACTCTACATTTGAGTACATTCTCTATGTAAAAAAGCAAACGTGTGGGCGTAGGACCCCGGCAGGAACGAAGTTCATCACGCCTTTTCTTCAACTCAGAATATAATTTAATATGAATATTATTTAAATAGCCTTCGACGGGCTTTCCGTCTAGTCAGGGACCTGCGCCCACTGGAACCTCTTGCTCGCCCTTGGACAGCAATTTCCTGCCTACGGTAAATAGAAGGAAATAAATAGAAGGAGAAAGTGAGCGTGGCAAGACTTCGGCTAATCTCGCCTTCCTCCGCCTTTCGGGCGTTTGGAACGCATTTGTTACGTTACATTTTCTCTGCGTAAGCCGTGTTTAAGATCTTCGTTCCGAAAATATTTTTATTTCTTGTATATATTAATAATAATTTTTTATTATGTCTAAAATGTACCATTACAATGCTTACAGCTCAAAAATGAACTGAGGATGTCGTTATCTAATTAAAGCCGAAACTGTCTCCAATATTCTTGCGTTTCATTTCGTAGAGGCTTATCTTCCTGGCTGCCTGCTCCTTCACTTAGTGTGATATAAATTATTTTTTAAGTCATTAAAATACTGTAGGCATATATTGGTAAAATTTTTTGAGTCAAATGGCTGTAGATATTTAATTAGAAGAAAGAACGGGAATCTTCCCGTGACTTTACATGAGGAGTTGGTCGTGGCAACGACTTAGCTAATCTCGCCTTCCTCCGCCTTCGTCGGGCGCTGGGAACATTTTTTTCTTAAAATTTACTTACAATGGGTACTCAAATTTGGCCAAAAAAAATTGAATATTAGTTATTTATTTCTCTACAGCTTATATACTCGTAGATATATTTTGAAAGATTTATCTAAATATAAAATATTATAAAGCAGAGCCCTGGGGGGGGGGGGGGGAATGTAGGTGAGATAAAAAAAAAACCCCCCCACTTTTACCGCAAAGTGAGTATAGTAGTTAGTCCTAATTTCTTTTTTTTTTTATTTAAGGTCTTTTTCGGCATCTAAGGCCATTTAGACCCCATCCCTGTTTATTTCAAATGATTTGTAGTCAATTCAAATGAAATAAATTTTTCCCGCTTGGGACGGGAAGCGAACCCGGGACCCCGTCACGAGAAGCAAATGTCTTCACCCTGAGCCACGGATCAGGGACAGTCCTAATTTCAACATTAAAAATAAGAAGAGAGAATAGAAAGGAGAGGAGTAGGACACCTTCGGTTGGCGTGAGCACCACGTCTGTCTGGATCATCTCCATCTCTCGCATCTGTTCTTGTCGTATCTCGTCGTTACTATCTGGTATTAAATATTTGCGTAGCTCTGCAAGCGCATAGGCAATTCGTGCATGCGCCTCAGCAGGTGGTGCGAATGCTGCAATTTCTACGTGAAGTTCGTCCGAGAGATGCGAATACTTAGGATCCAATGAAGCTCGAAGTTCCTCTTCCTAGAAACACACACAAAAAAGAAAAACAAATGTAATTCGTTTTTTTTCTCGCAATTTTTTTTTTTTTTTTTTAAACATTCACACTTTTTTCTCATTCACACTCACATCACACAGTCTTTTCGGCAACTGAGGCCATTTAAGACTTTTTACGATAATCAGTATGTTTAATATATCAATTGGGGGGTCCAGGCATTTTTATTTAAGTCATTTGGTATCCAAATGCCTTAAATAAATTTTCTCGCAATTAAAATTACTTGTGCATTTTTATTTTTATTTAGAGGATTAATAATAATAAGAGAATTTCCATATTGTAATCTCGTTGACCTAGTTTTAATAAATCCAACTATAAATTCAGTAAACTATTTCGATTTGCGAAATAAGAATAAAATTTATATTTATAAGAGAGAATTGTAGATAATTACATTGTGTAATAAGCATAACACAAAATTTTTTTATTCTATCTCTATAATAACACTGTGCTACAAAATGAAACTTTTTTCTGGCCCCGATAAAATTCCTTCAGATTCTTAAGTAAAATGACCTCCTGAATCCAAATATGACCTCCGTTTCCCCCACCACGTATCGTTTTCGGGGGGAGCCCCCTACTTATTTCCACCCCTTTTCATTAATTATAGGTCCACGAAAAAAATTTGGAAGAATGAAAAGGAATATTTTAGCCTTAACATTTCTTCAGAAGGTCTAGAGAAGTGAAAAGTTAAAAAACATTAACATTTGGATCCAAGGGGGGGGGGGATGTGGGGGAGGATTTTGTCCCTTAAAATGCAAAAAAATCATTAAAAATGATAGATTTTTTCTGATTTTTCACAATTTTTTCACTGATTTTCTACATATTCAGGCGGACAAACCCACCTCACCCTTCCTTAAACATCCCTCAACTAAAAAAAAATATATAGGACTAGACGCAAAGTCCCGCCTTCGGCGGGGCTTTCCGCCTAGCCAGGGGGCTGCGCCCCCTGGACCCCCTTGCTGTCCCTCCCTTTTCATTTTTATATATTAGAGATTATTTTAACGGTTAATTATTTATGAACTTAAGATTTTTTATGAATAATATCCTTTCCGGGACTCTCCCGATACACAAACAAAAAATTTACGCCGATATTTTAGAATTCAAAATGTAAATAAATAAAAAAAATCGTAAACATGGGTAAATATTTATATTTTGTTACCATGGCAACTATTTCTCCTAATTTTTATTTTTTTCTTATTTTAACGGTTAATTACTCATTAACTTATTGTTATTTGTGAAACAAAACCTGTCCGGGACTCTCACAAACATACACAGAAAATTTCATCATAATTGGTTCAGTCGTTTAGGAGGAGTTCAGTCACATACACACGTACAGAAGAATTATATATATAAAGAAGAAGAAAAGCGGGTAGGGTGTGGGCGATTCCGAAGCCCTTGCAAGAAGAATTGTGAAAAAAGAATGTGTGTGTGCGTGTGAACCCTTCCCCCACCATCAACCATCTTCAACGACAATTTGGCAACGGGAAACGAAAATTCATCCTAACTGGTACCCATCCTGGAGCCAGCAGAAATTCATCTATCATAAATAGCAACCTGGAGCTAACAGCATAATCTATATATGTATAATAATTGCGGTGTGTCCGTCTGTCCGTCCGTCCGTCCGTCTGTCACGCTCTGTTTGACCAACTTCCCGTTGGAATTTTGAAGCGAAATTTTGTAGCCTTATAGAGGACGTTATGGAGAGTCCTGGAAAAATACTCGGGTCCCGCCCGAAATTCCTATAACTTTTTGAGTTATTAATTTTTAAAGTTACGATTTCTCCCATAGGAAATGTATAGAGAAATATTTAAGTATTCTTTGCAGTTGTGTATTCTTTGTATGTAAACAAATCCTCAAGCAGGCACTGGACTGGAATACGTAGTAATAATCAGGGGGGTCAAACTCGGTTTGTTTACCTTTTTCCAATCCAAGGGGTGACGTCATGGAGCTACTCCTTTTGTAAAAGATCGCTTCTGAACCAAACCATTTATAAATATTTATACAAAGGATATTATTAATAAAGCAGATTAAATACCAGGGTCTAAATTAGTTTGGGCAGACTGAGAACTATACAATTTGCAAACAAAACAAAATGAATGTGAACTAGGTTATGTACAGTCAACAAAGCTGCCAAATAGAAAAATACAAGCAAGGAGGAGCTTCATGACGTGGACCAATCAAAAACTGTGAACTGGAAATTGTTTGTTTACTAGTTTCTGGCCAACCTGTGTATTTTAAAGACCTTGGTAATAATTTTCTTTTCATAATTTTCTTAAGAAAAGGCGAGGGTCCGCCGCAGGCGGGCCCGAGCCAGCTGGTGGGGGGGTCCAGGGGGCGTAGATTAAAAAAGTAAATTTCTACATAATTAATAATTCTTCAAATATATTTTCCAAGTAATTTTCTTGCTTTTAATCATGATAAATGAAAATTCAAGATTAAATTTCCTCGCCTCTTCTTCTTCTTCTTATTTATGACTGCGCCTTAAACTTGAACAACAAACTGTAATTATCTTCTCATTAAAATAATGATAATTAATTTATTCCTAAAGAGTATTTATTTCTTTTTTTTGTTTTACTTGTTAATGAAAAACTATTGAAATGCGTCTTGAAAAAGGTCTAAAAGTACCAGTTACACACACATCTATCTGTGGGTATATTATTTAATTACACACCATATACTGATTAAAAAATATAACTTTTCTCTTTTGTTTCCAGATTGTTTTTTTACTTTCTCTTACCTATGTATATATGTAATATATATATAGAGAGAAAGTATTGGATTCATGTCAAAAATTCGATGTCGAGATTTTGATGGATCTTCACGTTTTGAGGTCCCCTGAATCCAAAAAAGTGGTTTTCGAGGAATTGAGCTATGAGGATGAAATTTTATATTTAAGTTTTGTACCCTCCTGGACCGTGAAAATAAGCTTTTAATCAAAAATGGCCAAAGACTACTAGTACTTTACTGATGCACTTTTTCAGTTTTTTCAATTTTCTCTAAATTTGCTCCAACGATTTTTTTTTTTCAACAAGACATGTGAGTGTTTTTTATTGATGAGGCCAAACATCCCATGGCCCCCGGAATCGAACCCAGGATCTCCGCCTTTCCGGGGCATAGGCGTGCTATCCATTGCACCAGGCCACCGGACCCTCGACCTGCACCAATATTTTTTTTTTAATTCAAAAATCAATTATTTTTTAGATTCTCTTTAAAATGTATATTCTCATTTTGCCATTGAAATCTCCTGAAGGCCACTTTACTCTTATACTCCATAGAATAGATAGGTGAAATGATTGCCACGGTAACAAAATATAAATATTTTCACATACTTAATAATTTTACATCTGAATCCAAATTTTCCGTACTGTCGGGAACTAAATATATGTCGACACAAAAAATCTGGTGTGACAAGCACAGAACACAACTTTCGATTACCGAAGGTAAGAGAAAGTTGTGTGCTGTGCTCCAGTCACACCAGATTTTTTTGTATTTGCTTGAAAACAAAAAAATTAATTACGAAAATTTTTTTAATAAATCATTAAAAAAATTATAGCTCGATGCCCCAATAATCTCATATGAATTTAATTCATTTTAAAAAAACCGCATTGAAAAATTCCTTATAATACTCTACTTTTTTTTTTAAGTACGTTTAGACGTCGCTCCTGAACATCCTTAAGATGCTTTTATTCCACAATTCTTTACTTTTAAAACTGGAATTATCCGAAATATCCTGTACCTCTCGATATTCACATGACTTTTTTTTATCACTCCAGCTGATAATAAGGCAACTAGTCATAATGGCCACAACAGCCCAAAATGACTCAAAATAAAAAACATAGGTAAGAGAAAATATTAAATTAGTAAAATATAAAGTTCATAAAAGTAAATGGCAGTTTATTTATTCATTTAATCACTATCACTTTTCTTTAATCCTCTTTTCTTCGCTATTTATTTATTTATTCATATCCCCCTTTTTAGCTGCTTGATAGAATTAAAAATTTTTCATCGTATCATGAAATATTTAATTGCTGACGTAATCCCACCTACCTGCCTGTTCTCCACTCCAATTAGAAAATATTTTTTTTATGATATACGTATAAGCCCTTTGTAAACACAATATTGTTATAATTTGATATAATCTACTTCAAAAATAAATGGCGTTAGTTTAAAATTCCCTTTTAATTGAAATAAATAAGCGAAGCATGAAAGGGCAAATGTTTTTTTTTTTTTTAATTTTTATTCGATTTAATATAGATCCTCTTTCGTTTTAAAATAAGTCCTTGTCTGTAAATGGACTCGATTTGAGGGCCGTTTTCAGGGTCATCAATCAACATCAACTCTTCTTTCTTTCATTCTCTCACCCCTGAAGACGACCAACGATCAACGACGACGACACTTTGAGAGGAAAAAAAGCAATGCAACCCACCCTCCAACATCTCTTGCAAAAACTCCCTCATCCCTTTCTGCCCTTCCTCTCAAAATGACCCTTTTTTGCACTTGGATTAGCCCAACGAAGACCCTCTCCATTTTCAACGTGATGTTTTTTCAAACATAAAAAAAAAAAAAAAAAACTGGTGTGAAATATTTTCTCTTGATAATGGAGAGGCCAATGAGTAGGAGGCTATTTTCAAATTACACTAAAAAATTTCCTCTTTTTTTAATTATACATTATCGTCCTCTCTCCTCTAGCCTAAAAGGGAAGGAAGGAAAATGAAAATATTACAAATATCTTACTTAATTCATCTTCAGAAGATTTCATTGGCAAAATGAGAATATATATTTTAAAGAGCATCTAAAAAATAATTGATTTTTGAATTTTAATCAAAATCGTTAAGGAGCGAATTTTGATAAAAATAAAGTACTAAAAAATAAAGTACTAGTACTCTTTGGTCGAATTTGTTCAAAAGCTTCGTGTCACGTCCCAGGGGGGTACTTAACTTAAATATAAAATTTCAACCTCCTAGCTCCTTTCGTTCTTGAGATATTTTGTTCACAGACAGACACACACACACACAGACAGACCATGTCGCGAAAACCACTTTTTTGGATTCAGGGGACCTTAAAACGTCCAAATCTCGACATCGAATTTTTGACATGAAGCCAATACTTTCTCTCTCTATATATTAACATATATAGAGGTAAGAGAAAGTAAAAAGATAGGCGATGCGATCCGCATATCCGAGCAATTCGGACGATCCAATCTAAATCAAAACACCGCTAAAAAAAATTCCCAACTGATTTGGATTTTTTAAATATTAGGGAGTTTGTTCGAAAAAGACCTTACGAAAATTACAATAAATTGTTTTGTCTTATATTTCTTTGAAAAAGGCCCAAAAATAAAACTACTCTGGTGTGAGAACAATTTCTCTACCTGGCCAAAAATTCGGATCACCCCACCCCCCTTCCTCACAAATAATTAAACCAATAAAAAGGATTTAATTTAACTAAATATTCACAGATTTGTCTTTCAAAGTAGAAAAGCAAACGGAAATTTCACCCCCTTGTCTGCCACTACTATTTTAACATTACTTGGGTTATTAACTTATTTGAAATTCTATCGGGATCCCGGGGTGCTTAAGCGCTCGAAGGCACACACCTCAAACTAACCGGCCTCTGACACCCCGTGAAGTTTTACATCATTTCCTATCTCTAACTCCTCCTTCGTTCGTTTCTAGCTAGTGAATTAATCCTTATTTCTGGTTCCACCCGGTTCCTTTTATCTAACCTCTTCTATGCTATGGAGGATGTCTTAGTTTGAGGAGGGACTCCCTCAGCACCGGCGTGAAGCTTGACCCTTTAGAAGAATGCATCACTGAAAGGGAACCTTCTTTACGTTCCTTCAACAGGACGGGATGTCACAGCAACTCCCTCTCCTCTTAGAGTAGCCATGGGGAGCTATTGTGGTCATATATTCCAATGTGTTTCCAAAAAAAAAAAAAAAAAAAAAAAAAATTAAGAATCATATCGACGTTCTAATTAGCAAAGTGCCTAACTCCATTTTTGTTTATTTTTCAGGAGAGCCAAAAAACATTTCATTGTCATTGTTAGAGCCACTGTTAAACACTTTTCGGAGGCAACTGAAAAATTTGAATTACGCTCTTACTCAGTTCAGGGCATAAGGAAAATGATATTTTTCAACAGGAAATACAAAAAAATGATTTTCGAAAAAAAGTAGAGTTAGACACTTTTCTACTGAGAGCGTCGATATTACTTGAAAGTAATCCCTTCCCCCCCCACCCCACCCCCACCTTCTCACCCTCTTGTCCAATATTATTCTAAAACTTTGTTTCAAACAAATAATTAAGTTTAACAGAAACCAATTTTGTATTTTTATTGAAAGAAAAAAAAAAAATTCAAACTTTGATATTTAGTCATTTTGATAAATGTTTGTTTGAAAAAAATTTCCACGTCAATATGAATAATTTAAGAAATTTACTTTTTTCTCCCTCTCTCTTTGGAATCGAATGTCAATCGATAGATTTTTAATCTCGTTTATAGATTTCAGAGTTGGAGACTTTTTTTTTTTTAACCTCTTATGATAAATCGAAGAGAGAGGGAGATGAAGCCTTTCATAAATTTGACTAATGCTCTTTTGAGAGTGAAAAAGAGAAAGAAATGAACTTATGAACATTTTCAATTTGATTGATTTAAAAAAAAAAAATCACTTTTTTTTTCTTTTAATATGATTGCTGTTTTTCATATTCATGAATAAGGATCCAAAAACAAAATCTCTTGAATCCATTCAATGATATACCAATATGCGCGACGTCTCAGGCCATTTGCCTATAACTAAAGCCCGGATTCCTATGCAATTGCAGTTAAACGTAAAATCTGCTACCTATGATTTTATCACGAATGTGTTTATTAAAGCTTTTGTGGTTTGAAATATTATTATTAGGAGAATTTTTAATTATAGACCACATTTTTGTATTAAATATTTATTAAAAATATATAAATACTGTACAACATTTCGACTGCTTATTCTGCAGCCGTTATCAAGTACTGTGCACTTGCTCCGACTCAAGTGAACTAACTGTCATGTCTGTTACTTGCCTTTTTATATACAGCGATGTCAGCGCCATCTGTTGGCATTTCTGTGAAGTTAGATTCAATTTTTTCCGCTATTTTCACTCATTTCCAAGAAGTTAGTTACAATTATCAAAGCAGTGTTTACATAAAAGCATAATGTTACAATAAGTTTCCTGAGTTTGATTTTGTACTTATTGTAACATTATGCTTTTTATGTAAACACTTGCTTTGATAATTGTAACTAACTTCTTGGAAATGAGTGAAAATAGCGGAAAAAATTGAATCTAACTTCACAGAAATGCTGACAGATGGCGCTGACATCGCTGTATATAAAAAGGCAAGTAACAGACATGACAGTTAGTTCACTTGAGTCGGAGCAAGTGCACAGTACTTGATAACGGCTGCAGAATAAGCAGTCGAAATGTTGTACAGTATTTATATATTTTTAATAAATATTTAATACAAAAATGTGGTCTATAATTAAAAATTCTTTCCTATTAAACATATCAGCTACAGCCACGTTCCATTATTTAATAATTAATTTTGTTTTAAGTTTAAAGAATTAACTATGAAATATTTCTTTATTCAAGAAGACCGACAAAAAATTATATCTGTCTATCCTTTTAAGGAGAGCTGTGTCAGTAATTTTACTTTTCACTTCATTCAAATAAATTTTTACTCATCTTTTGAGTCACCCTATACATACATCCTCCACAGAATTTTATTAGGTAGAAATCCTTTTTTTTTTTTTTTTTTAAGAGAATAATAAAATACTGATAAGTTCACCATTTTAATGAATCCTAAAACTTTTTTTTTTTCAAGAGAATAGCCTAGATAAGGATGAATTTAACATCTACCTATCTCCTAATAATTTCCTTTTTTGGCTTAAAGAGGAAAGGATCTATAAAAAGGCAATGCAATTTAATATTATTATCTCTATATATATTTTATTGTAAATATCTCTCCCTCCCCCACACCTTTGCCTTAGAAGGCATGGGGTAACCTCAAAAGACAAGTAGTGGCTTAAGATTTCACGCATTCCTACCTACACTGTAAAAATTTTGTTGATTTTACAATTGTGTAAGAAGCAAATTAGATAAACTAAAACATATTATTTACAAATGTATTGTAATTTTCGAAATTTGAAAATTAGAATGAAAATGTTTTGTAATTTTAGAAAGATATTTGAAAATTAGAGTGCAATTGTGTGGTAATTTTAGAATTCCCAAACTGCTTTCGAAAAAAAATACAATTTTTAACGAAAATTACTCTACAATGTATGTAAAATTACCATACATACTTATCTTTCGAAGAAAATTGTAATTTTAAAATGTTTTTTTTTTTTTTTGTTGTAAATATTTGAACACATATATTTGTAAATTTAGTAGATAAATGCATAGTAGTTATCATTTAAAAGGGAAATTTGTAAATTTAGAATTTAGTATTCTAAAACCCACTAAAATTAAGATTTTTTTTACAGTGTACGAAAATTTGAATGACAATTGATATAAATAAAAATCAGGTGTGACTGGTCGCACAGCACACAACTTTCTCTTACCTTCGGTAATCGAAAGTTGTGTTCTGTGCTTGTCACCCCAGATCTTTCGTGTCGACATATATTTAGTTTCCGACAGTACGGTACATTCGAATTTCAAGAAGTAAAATGTATAAGTATAGGAAAATATTTATATTTTGTTACCATGGCAACCATTTCTCCTATCTTTTCTATGGAGTACAAGAGTAAAGTAGTACTTCAATGGCGAAATGAGAATATACATTTTAAAGAGCATCTAAAAAATAATTGATTTTTGAATTTTAATTCAAAACGTTGGAGCGAATTTTGAGAAAATCGAAAAAAAAAAAAAACTGAAAAAGTACATCAGTAAAGTATTAGTCTTTACTCTTTGGCCGATTTTGGTTAAAAGCTTAATTTTACGCTCTTGGGGAGGTGCCTAACTTAAATATAAAATTTCAACCTCCTAGCTCAATTCCTTCAAGCTTTAAATTGAACACAGACAGGCAGACACACAGAAAGACAGACCATGTCGCGAAAACCACTTTTTTGGACTAAGGGGACCTCAAAACGTGTATATCCATCAAAATCTTGACATCGAATTTTTGGCATGAATTCAATACTTTCTCTCTATATATAGACCTATATTATATACATATATTACAGAGGTAAGAGAAAGTAAAAAGAGAGAAAAGGCTAATGCAGCCCGGTAAATAAAAGTTCAATTTAGACGAGGATCGGACTCTTCCTCGGGGCCAAAAGATATTATAAACTATTAAATAATGCATCATTAGTCGGGAGTAGAACAATAAAGATTCCCCTGACTATCCTATACTTCCTAGTTTATTTTAATTCTCTTTGACAAACACCTCTCAAGTGAAGAAGCTTTTTATTTTTTTTTTTCTATTATTAAAATAACCTGTTTGGTTAAGAGCAAATCTGGTAAGGTTTTAAGTCACGAGCTGTTGGTTGATTGGTTGTCGAATTTTCCATCCAAGCTTTTAATTCTGCAAAGCTGCTTATTTGCACAGAGCCATTAAGAGGCGGGGGGATGACAACGTCAACATGCTTCCTAATACACACACAGAAAATAATAATAGGATCCGACTGACTGCTAAATGCAGACAGGACAGATAATAAATTATCGATTGTGTGCAAAAAGAACCATCGATGGATTATCAGAAATAAATTAGAGAAGAAGAGAGAGGGAATATATTGACATTCAAATGGCAAGGAGACAGAATAATTACAACAAAAAAAAAAAAAAAAGAAATAACATCGAAGTAGAATAAAGTGTTTATTTTAAATTTGATTAGTGATTTGGATCATCTAATTAGGGATTGGTTGGGAATCTGTCAGCGCTTTCTTTGAAGTCAACTTCCAAGGGAAACTCTATTATCGATCAAGTCACCGGCTTAAAAGATGCAGATAGTTGAAATACATAGAAATATCCTAGTTTCAGTCCAATCAAAGGTCATTTAGACGTGCCTCAAGTGACAAAGTTTAGAAAAATCGAATTTATTCAGGTTTTTAAGCATTGGACACCCCTAGTGCAATTTTTACCATCCCTGAATGCAAAAACGATATATTTACAATATTACATAGTTGTTTAGCTTTTCAAAAAATTATTCATTCGTGAAAATCTGTTAATAATTAACTAAATTATTCATAAAATAGTTATCAGCCTGGTGAAAAAATAAACACTTTGGCTGCCTATCTTTTAGGCGCTTTGCTCTCTCTCTCCGTCAGTAGAGCTCATAGGAATAAACTTTGAGCTTATTTAATTTTAAACTGGTAACCGTTGGCTCTAGTTGAAACATTATGCTTTAATAGGAGAATTAAATTCACAAGGTTTTCTGTTTCAATAATACAGATATTAATTTGATATTAACACTTTATACGTATTTCGACACCATATGTGTCATCTTCAGAAACGAATCACATATGGTGTCGAAATACTTATAAAGTGTTAATATCAAATTAATATACTGTATTATTGAAACAGAAAACCTTGTGAATTTATTCTCCTATTAAAACTTAGAGCTATTTACCGTGGTAGATATATTTAACTATTTTTTTCATAATTTCTTTAATAATTAACAGGTTTTCACGAATGAATTATTTTTGGAAAGGCAATGAATTATAGAATATCGTAAAAATACCTTTTTTGCATTCAGGGATGGAAAAAATTGTATTAGGGGTGTCCAAACCCAAAAAAGAAATTGAAAAAATTCGATTTTCCTAAACTTCAAGTCGTTTCAGGCACGTCTAAACGATATTTGATTGGGATGAAACTAGGATATTCCTATGTATTTCAACTATCTGCATTTTGGATACCAAATGGCTCAAATGGACCCAGTTACGCATTAATGGGTCAAGCGCCAGCTACCGAGATTTGAGAAAATTATTATAAGGAAAGATGAATAGGAAAATTATAATATATTATTATTATTGTTATGCAATGGTGTGTCAAAGACCAAACATCGAGTTTTGAGAAAATCAACATTAAAGTTTTTTGTTTACATTGGATTATATATAATTTTTCTTGTCAATTGTGCAAGTAACATTAAATATAAATTTTTTTAGGACATATTTCATAAAAAATACTATTAATTATAGCATTTTAAACAATATTCCGTGCTTAAATCAATTTTTAATTTTTTTTGGCGCTTGACACACTATTGCATAACAGGGTCCAAATAAGAATGCCTGGACCCCAAATATATATATTATTAATATAACGGGTATCGTCAAAGTCTTATATAGCCTAAGTTGTACTTCATAGGAAAGATAAGAGAAATGGTTGCTATAATATTTTCCCATGTTTGTATTGAATTCAAATGTACTGTACTGTCGGAAACTAAATAAATCTCGACACAAAAAAATCTGGTGTGACAAGCACAGAACTTTCTCTTACCAAAGGTAAGACCCACCAGATGTTTTTTTACAAATCTTCATCTCAGAAAGAACGAATGAGATAGAATCAGACACAGTGTTATTTAATGGGAAATGTATAATTTACAGTTGAAAAGTCTCGGAATCAGGCTACCCTAATTCAATTTGGAGACTGTTAAAGGTATTTCAACAACCTCCAAGGCAGTAGAGCCAACTATCAATACACTGTAAAAAAAAATATGAATTTTCATTCATATCTCATAAACTTTGGTGGTTTAATTTTAATAGACCTAGGATATGAGTTAAAATTAATATACAAGTATATGAATAAGTATCGCTTTAAGGCCGGAGTCTCCGATGAGTCAATCGTAAGGGACGATTATTTGGTTAATAAGGCGGCGACACCGTCGCTCCATTTCTAGCGCCTATCAACCCACAACCAGCAATAATATGTTTCCTTTTCTAACATCTGCCACGGAGCTGGCAACGTTGCCCCCTCTAAGTAAATGTGACAACATTGGAACGCGACAAATTCATACAGGCTTTTTGCTACTCAAGGCTCAAAGTGGAAAAATTATATTTTCATAAGCGGCGCGCGACGTTTTTAAAAAATATATACGACATTAGTATCAATATTACAGCCTAAAATATAAATAAGAATATTTCATATAATTAATATTATGATTTTTATAAAATCAAATACTTTTTTTAACAATATTTTTATGCACAAGCACCAAATATTTTTTAATCTAAAAAATATTTTTTAATAAATCAAGAAAATCAAAAGAAAAAAATCTGGTGTGACTGATCGCACAGCACACAACTTTTTCTTACCTTCGGTAATCGAAAGTTGTGCTCTGTGCTGTCACACCAGATTTTTTGTGTCGACATATATTTCCGCCGATATAAGGTAAAGGCACCAGTAGTGGACCATTTAAGAAAAAATTTTTATTAATTTTCAGCACAGAATTTTTATTTTAATAAAGAAACTGCTGGTGGAGGGCTTAAATTATTCACTGATATTTCTTTATTAAGAATATATAAGATACACTTTTATAAAGTTTTCCATTTTAAATAAATAAATATAAAACCATCTTAATTCGTTGGAGCTAGTAGTGGACCGTCTAAAACCTAATAATAGACCATGTTCAGCGCCAGTAGTGGACCCTCATCAATTAATTTTAATTTAGCCATTTAACTTGTTAGATTAAATGACTATGAGGATAAATATAATAAAATGGGATAATAAAGTCAGGGACGTCATTTGACAGAGGGGGGGGGCATGTGCCCCCCCCCCAAAGCTTTGGAAAAAAATAGTAAATTCTGAGCTTAGCCCCTACATACAAAACAAACTCACTCTCTCTCTATAAATAAGTATAGAAGATGTTCTAGATAAAAATATAGAGGTATATAAAATATATTATCTGTTTAAATGCACCTTTTTTCAAGAGCTCTCCTTCGCTTGAATTTTCTTCATTCTTTAGTTTCCTTTCCAGTAGCTTTTTTCTATCTTCAACTGTACAAGATCTTGCTTTTTCTTCAAATTCTTTTTTAAATATTCCTGGGGAAGCTTTCCTGAAACTACCGAAAGTATTCTTTCTGATGCTTCAATAGTTTGAATCAGTGACTCAGAAACAGTGAATTCATTACAGGAAGGCCTTTCCTCGAAAATCGGCTCTTCCAAGAGTACATCAGTTTCTCTCTTCAGTGCTGACTTGGTGAATGAATCCAGCTCTATTTTAGTTTTCTTCCAAAATAAGTATAAAGATAAGTCATGAGGATCTCCGGACCATGGACTGCATGTTGGCACAAATGAGTTTATTTTATCTGTGCCTATTTTGTCCTCTTCAAATTTTAAGTCATATTTCAGATATTTAACCCGTAGATTTTTGGACATGTTATATTGATCATCTCGCCTTTTATTTTTAGTTTATTTTTTTCATTTTGGCCATTTCATTTTTGCATTTTATTAGTGGACCATATCATAAACTAATGGTGGACCATGGGGTCTACTACTGAAATACGGTTAGTTAGCACTATAACTATTAGATCTACATAATTTACTGGCTGCCAGAACATCGTAATTAACATTATAAATTAAAAATAAAAAATTCTAATTAATTCAGAAATGGACCGCCCCGGCTCCATTTCTAGATAATCTGTAAGACAAACATACCAGTAATGGACCACCCCCCTCCCTACTGTTCAAGATAAGGTTATATAGTAAAATATCGACTATTATCCTAGGTTATTATTCTAAGAATAAATATATATATAAACTTTCCTTTAAATATTTTGTGGGTGGTTAATATTTTAATATAGACAGCCAGCGATCCTTAACCAAAATGACTAGGAAAGAGCAATGTATAGTATGTCTTGCAAAACGCTGCACATAAAATGCGATAAAATGATAAAGTGATGAAGCGAGCATGCGCAAACTGCAAGAACAAGAAGCCAGATAACGTAACTTAAATATACATATAAAATCAACGTTGCAAAAAATACCTATTCCCTATTTTATCAAAATCTCTACCAAAAGGTCCATTACTGGTGCACGGGTCCATTACTGGTGCCTTTACCTTATGTATTAGAATTCAAGAGGTTCAACTTTTAAATCCCTTGATAGATATTCATTCAAGAATTTTAAATCCAAAAAAGCATGTTAATATTTGAAAAAAACAGAAGAATTAAAAATTTCGGGGGTGGGGGGCAATTACACAAAAAATCTTTCAACTTTTAAATCCCTTGATAGATATTCATTGAAGAATTTTAAATCCAAAAAAGCATGTTAATATTTGAAGAAATTGAAGAATTAAAAATTTCGGGGGGGGGGGGGGGCAATTACACAAAAAATATTTAAACTTTTAAATCCCTTGATAGATATTCATTCAAGAATTTTAAATCCAAAAAAGCATGTTGATATTTGAAGAAATTGAAGAATTAAAAATTTCGGGGGGGGGGGGGCAATTACACAAAAAATCTTTCAACTTTTAAATCCCTTGATAGATATTCATTCAAGAATTTTAAATCCAAAAAAGCATGTTAATATTTGAAGAAATTGAAGAATTAAAAATTTCGGGGGGGGGGGGCAATTACACAAAAAATCTTTCAACTTTTAAATCCCTTGATAGATATTCATTCAAGAATTTTAAATCCAAAAAAGCATGTTAATATTTGAAGAAACAGAAGAATTAAAAATTTCGGGGGTGGGGGGCAATTACACAAAAAATCTTTCAACTTTTAAATCCCTTGATAGATATTCATTCAAGAATTTTAAATCCAAAAAAGCATGTTAATATTTGAAGAAATTGAAGAATTAAAAATTTCGGGGGGGGGGGCAATTACACAAAAAATCTTTCAACTTTTAAATCCCTTGATAGATATTCATTCAAGAATTTTAAATCCAAAAAAGCATGTTAATATTTGAAAAAACAGAAGAATTAAAAATTTCGGGGGTGGGGGCAATTACACAAAAAATCTTTCAACTTTTAAATCCCTTGATAGATATTCATTGAAGAATTTTAAATCCAAAAAAGCATGTTAATATTTGAAGAAATTGAAGAATTAAAAATTTCGGGGGGGGGGGGCAATTACACAAAAAATCTTTCAACTTTTAAATCCCTTGATAGATATTCATTCAAGAATTTTAAATCCAAAAAAGCATGTTAATATTTGAAGAAACAGAAGAATTAAAAATTTCGGGGGGGGGGGGCAATTACACAAAAAAATCTTTCAACTTTTAAATCCCTTGATAGATATTCATTGAAGAATTTTAAATCCAAAAAAGCATGTTTATATTTGAAGATATAGAAGAATTAAAAAATTTGGGGGGGGGGCTGCCGAATTTAAAAAAAACTCTGAAACAACGAATTTAGATTCTTATCAAGGGAAGGCTTTAGGAAGAAACCAAATTGATATCTCTCCTGGTTAAAAAAAAATTTGAATTTGCCTCTCCGGCTCCGCCCTCTCTGTATTTCGCCAATCAGCGCTATCCCTGAGGCCTGATTGGTTGTTTCACACATCGGACACGGGTTTAAGGCAATTATATATAAGTATGATATGATATATAAGTATGATATTTAAACTTATTTATTGTTCTTAAACCAGAGTAGTTCTCTTCGATAGCAGTAATTTTCATTAATTTCAGTAGAATAGTTCCTAGTTCAAAATAGATAAAACCTAAAAATTTAATTTAATCATACACTGGCATAGAACGTCCAGACAGACGCGCACCTTAATTAACCTTTTTTTCAATAATTATTATTGCGTATCTGAACATTTCAATTAATAATTACCCTATGGAGAAAAAAAACTGCAACGCAACAGAGAAGAGCAACAGTCACCACAATCGTTGCAGTTAAGCAATGCCAAGCGCGGTGAAAGCTTGAGATTGGTGACCCCGAGCAATCAGCGTGTGGAACGCCATCGGTACTTAATGTATTTATATTATTTAAATAAATTAATAGCCCCTAATAACCTCTGTAGCAGACAGGGTTAAAAAAAAAAAATTATGTATTCATTGTGTTCCTTTTATGGAGAGAGGGTGCAGCAACATCTTTTTCGTTTCCATCCGTTCCGGAGATATTTCGGAAATACATCCGATTCCCCCCTTTCGAAACCCACTTGATTTGCATACTGAAAAAATTTGCATAGCTAGAGAATAGGACTTTATTTTTTTTATGAGTTGGGTGGGTTTGCTTTTCACCCAAGACGATGGCGACATCGCCTAGTGAATTATTTTATGGGCAATAAAATTCGCTAAAGTTCTATATTCTTTCGACCGTTTGTTATTTTTATACTTCATTTTTTTTTAATCATAAATATTTAAATGATCGTTAAATGTTTTATGTGATTCATAGTTTTTGCAATATAATAATAAGAATTTACTTTATTAATATTAAATAATTTCACATTTGAAGATTCTCAATTATTTAAGAAGAGTTTTTGAGAAGTGAGTGTGAATTACAATAAATGGCTTGTGGCGAGCTAGGCAGCTAGTAATAAATAAAAAGGGTTAAAATTTTATGCGAAAACTTTTAAAAAAATTATTGGCTAACTTTTAAAATAAATAAAAATAAAGACGAAAGAATTTTTATTTATTATGAATGTTAGGGAACGGCTCAAGTTTTAGTTTATAGACGAATGTTTTTTTTTTTTTTTTTTTTTTTTTTTTTTTTTTTTTTTTAATTTAGAGAGGGAATCGAATTTTAAAATATTACAAAAAAGAAAAAACTGTAAAGAAATAATCTATTAATTTTGTTTCTATGGATTTCGAAATTTTGCATTTCTTTCGGATGTTTTTTTTTTTTCAAAATTAAATATGATTTATTTTCACTTTCAAAATGTCTACAAAATTTCCCGAAGGTAAAAAAAAAAATTCGAAATTCCGTAGCTCTCGGTATTTATCAATAAATAAGGAGGCAATGGCTAAGCCGGCTAAGCTTAGGATTACGGAGTCCGAAGTCTCAACACGACTCGGGTTCGGATCCAGCTTGCCGCAAATAATTCAACCATCCTGCCGAAGTCTCCTCTTAGGGTAGGTAGGGGGATAGCCCCACCGTGGTATCACAAAGGGCCTAATTGGCCTAAGTGTGTTCCCTCTCTGGGAACGGCCACTTCAACCTAACCTAACCTATCAATAAATAAAAATCTGGTGTGCCTGGACTCACAGCACGCAACTTTCGCTTACTTTCGGTAATTGATGCCCGCAGGGCCGGAACTAGGAGATTTTTTAGGGGGTGCAAAATTTAATTTGCCGCCCCCTCCTTAAAATTTTCTATACAAAATTCATATCATTTTACCTTTTTTTAGTAAATCTTTCTTTAATTGCCGCCCTCTGATATCTGCCGCCCGGGGCACACGCACCCACTGCCCCCCTCTAGATCCGGCCCTGGATGCCCGTTTGGCACTTTTTGTGCCTCTATCGCTTAAGTAAACACAATAAGGTATATTTATTTCAAATATATATATATATATATAAGAAGAAGCTGTTTTCTCAGGTAAAGGGGCACATTTCGCATT
The DNA here is from genome assembly GCA_023213315.1 of Euborellia annulipes. NCBI lineage: Eukaryota > Metazoa > Arthropoda > Insecta > Dermaptera > Anisolabididae > Euborellia > Euborellia annulipes. Next base: position 3,437 of record JAKCPI010002368.1, on the reverse strand, counting down.
TTTTTAGGTTATAAAAGACTCAAGGCGAGCTTAAGATATAAGATAAAACGTCGTTTTGGTGCACACGGACATGAAAGTTGTATTCTGAGCTTGTCACACCAGATTTTTTGTGTCGATATACCTGGTATATTTAGTTTCCGACATTATATATGGTTCATTAAAATATATATATATATATTCAAAATGTAAAGTTTATTTTGTTACCATCAAGGGCGGTCCCAGAGGGGGGGTCAAGGGGGTCGTGACCCCCCCCCCAAAATCTTTTTTTTTTTTTTAACACAGACTTTTTTCCCACTCACTCTCCCATTCACACAATCTTTTCGGCAACTTAGGCCATTTAAGACTTAAACGATACTCATTTTTGATTAATATATATTTATTGGGGTCCAGGCCCATTTATTTATACTATAAAAAAAAAAACAGTGACCCCCCCCCCCAAAATGTAAGGCTAGGACCGCCATTGGTTACCATGGCAACTATTTCTCTTCTTTCCTATGAAGTACGAGAGGAAAGTGTGCTTCAAACAGTTTTGAGGGCAAAATGAGAATATACATTTTAAAGAGCATCTAAAAAATAATTGATTTGAGTAAAGTGTTACTACTCATGGGACGATTTTATTTAAAAGCTTATTTTAGCCTCAGAATGGTATCTAACGGTCCCAGAGCTTGGTTTAGTTTGTAGCGTGCCTACCCCGAACGTCTACCTTTTCCCACTTACCTGAACACAATAACAACAATGATATTCTTGACCAACCTTTCACTCTCAAAGAACTGGAAATAGTTTTAAGATCTTCCTCTGACTCTGCCCCTGGAAAGGATAAAATAACATACTCCATGCTAAAAAATCTGCCAATATATGCCCTGCTCCTAATGCTGAGCATCTTCAATGATCTCCCGGAAACTGATTATATCCCACCAACTTGGAAAACATACAATATTATCCCCATCCTGAAAAAAGACAAAAACCCGCTTCATGGCTCTTCATATCGTCCCATAGCCTTAGCATCCTGCCTCCTTAAAGTTTTTGAAAAATTAATAAAAGCCAGACTAGAACATTTTCTTGAAACTAATCTCAAACTACCACATTTGTCTTTCGGCTTCCGCTCATACTATTCAACCATGGATAACCTTTCACTTTTTGTTTGTCAGCTTCAAAAATCTTTCGCCCTTAAAGAATACACTTGCGCAGCGTTCATCGACATTGAGGGTGCTTATGATCATGTCAACTGGAACATCTTGGTCAATAAGTTATATAATTTAGGAATAGGCGCCAAATGTTCGAAGTTACTGTACAATCTGTACTATGGAAGAAGCGTAGAAGTGTGTTCTAAAGAGGGATCCATTTTATCCAGAGTTGCTTATAGAGGGTTGCCCCAGGGCTCATGTCTTAGTCCGTTACTCTTCCTCTGTTTCACACATGACCTCATCTCCTACGTCTCACATAATACCACCTGCTTACAATATGCAGACGATCTGTTAATTTATTCCTCAAGCACAAACCTGAACATAAGCCTGGCAGATCTAGATAATTCAGTCGTCTTACTCAAAAGTTACCTTGAAGGAATTGGCCTTAATATCTCTATAAACAAGTCCTCAAAGTGCATCTTTACCAAAAGAAAAGTTTCCAATCTGCAATTAAGCTCCCTCCGGAACTCAAATATCCCTTTTTCTGACAAAACAAGATATCTAGGGCTCATACTCGATTCAAAGCTGACTTGGAGAGAGCACATCAAACACCTAATAACAAAATGTTCTTCCGATCTAAGAATACTGAGAGTCCTCTCCAACACTACGTGGGGCAGCCATCCTAGTTCCTTGATTCTCATTTATAAAGCTCTAATCCGATCTAAACTAGACTATGGTAGTTTCTTATTTGGCTCCGCCTGTAACACTCTCCTCACCAACCTGGATCGTATTCAATATCAAGCCTTACGTAGCTGCATGGGATACCTCAAATCTTCACCCACAAATGCCATCCTCATAGAATCAAATATCATCCCTCTCAACATCCGAAGGAAGCAGCTAGCAGCTAAATTTTACCTGAAAAGAAAGAGCAAATTTTACCATCCCACAATCAATGCAATATCCGAACTGGAAACCTCCTACTATGATACAGCCTTCTGGAATAATAAAAGTATTCCTCCGCTACTCCAAGTATCATTCCAATTCAACACCTTCAATTTCAAAATCGAGAAATATTCCCTCTTTCCTAAATTCCAACTTGATTTCAATCTTCTCACGTTCACCCCTTTTATCTCAATAGACCGCCCGCAAAAATCACTACATGAATTCAACTCAATAGTTTATACAGATGGGTCTAAATTCGCAAACAAAACAGGATGCGCAATTTACGATTCCGTCTCTTCTTCCTTCTCCCTATATAAACTCTCACAATTCCACTCCATATTTGCCGCAGAACTCAGAGCCATATACGAAGCAGTAATATACATCAAATATAATAATTTCAAATCTTCAATAATCTTCTCCGACTCAAAAAGCGCCCTGCAATCCCTTCAAATAAATCCAGCGAAAGAAATAGGACATATCCAGACAAAAATAATCACTGTAATTAAAGACATCACAGACAGAGGAAACCATATTCAACTCAACTGGATAAAAGGCCATGCAGACTCCCGGGAAAACTGTTTTGTGGACTTCCTAGCAAAAAAAGCAGCATTTATTGGAGCCCCTCTGGACATAGGAATCTCTTGGAGAGATGCCCTATCGCATTTTAAATTAAAATTCAAAGAATGGACGCACCACTGGCAATATACAAGTCAGCTAAAAGGATCCTTCACAGCGAAAATAAAACCAATCCCCGCACCGCCCTGGTTCCAAAACATGCAATCAGCAACAAGAAAATCCATTTGCTTATACAATAGACTGAGAATTAACCACACTAGATCCCCATCCCATCTCCACCGCTTTAATATGACCCCCTCACCACTCTGCGCCTGTTCTGCAATAGCTTCTCCAGAACATCTCATCCTGCACTGTCCACTCTACAAAATCCCCCGAACCCAATTTCTAAATAAAATTCGACCTCAATTCCGATCTCCTCCACCATATCAACAATTAATATCAAATCCGTCTGAACAACTCTTAAAACACCTAGAGATATACTGTACCTCCACTAAAATAGCCATATAGCCCAACGTAAACTTCAGTTTTTAGTATATATATTTTAGATCGTTTTAATTTATATTAATTTAATTTTGAATATTTATTATTATTGTTTTATTTTATAGTCTATATTTTATTGAAGCATCTTAATTTTTGACAACTTTTATTTTATTTATTTATATTTACTCACACTTGTTTATACACTCTTTACAATATTTATATAAAAAAAAAAAAGTAAAAAAAAAAAAAAAAAAAAATCTGTAAAAAAACATGAGAATGTACGGGGAAAATGGCTTTGGCCAAGTACCCTTTTGT